>BMAO01002600.1:0-152183 GCA_019973975.1 Trichonephila clavata
ATGTTGTACTTCGTTCAGTTACGTGTGCTTTGCTTCGTGTATTCGGTCAAAGCGGGCTCAAGGAAAGATGACTAATTCACACATTCTACAATATTTTAAACTTTTCTACTATTATTTTCAAATGTATATGTGAGAAAAGGAAAAACAAGTAGTATATTCCATACAAACGTGTGAAGAATTGAAGTGAACTGTGAATATCGTATAAAGACAAGAAAGGATGAAGATGAACTGCGAATTGAAAACCTAACTAAGCGTAAGAAATCTGGGGGAAAAAATGTCACTGAGATGTGACAAATAAAATATGTTATTGTAAAATGACTTGTGGTAAATGTACAAAATATATCAGCTATAAGTGTATTGATTGTTACTAAATAAAGAAAGTTGTTATTGATATTGTTTATATTTTCAGTCATCTTGTAAAATTATTCTTAGTTTATTGATATAATATTTTTTTTTTTCGTGTACCATATATATTTGCAAATGAATATTAAAATTAGTATTTTATTTTAATTTCTCTTCATCATGTGGTGCCAAAGTTACCACAAGCCTGTGTTTTACAGGGGTAGCAAGTTCAGGCTCAGTGTTAACTAAAGACGTAACTAACATTTAAATCAAAAAGGATAAGAAGTTAAGTATCCTGAACTTGTATTACAGTAGACTCAGATTCGGTTTAGTAAACGTTATTATTTATTTTAATTTTATTAATTCGACACATATTTCATTAATAAGTGACTAAGAACAACAAACATTTAAGGGAACAATTACTTACAATAAGAAACTTTAATTATAAATTCCTTATGAGATAATTAATGATAAGTCTTAAAGGATAATATAAATTAGGAAAACATGCCGAAAAAAAAGAATTTAGTGATAAAATGGATAGAGACTATTTTTGTATTCAAAATATATCAGGAAGATAAATTTTGAGGCAATCACGAAAAATAAGAAACCATTTCTGAATTATTTTAATGTATAACTTGAGTTTTTAAATACATGATGATATTATACATTTATTATTAAATACTGAATAATTTAACGAAGACGTCAGTTTTACTTAAAAACTTTGAATAAAATAAAATCCAGTATCCGGTAATAAATACGACAGCTCCTTGTCTCAAATTCATAGCTTTCCCAATTTTCAAAATAAAAAAATTTCTAACTAAATTAAGGAGATTTTAAAAATAAAGACTAATATTTTAAATAAATGCTATTACTCTTTAAATATTATGAAACTCAGACATCTATTATAAATATAAAACCAATTTTTACTGAATAAATACTATTAGATGATTTTTAATCATACAATTTATTCTTTTAAAATTTTAATTTAATAATAAAAATAATTTTATTTTTGATCATTGAACAAAACTTTACAGAAGCAACTGTTTTCACTGTAAGACTTTAAACTTTACTTTAAAAATGAATTGTCTGAACTATTGCAGACGTCTGCACAATATAGGTATGGTTGTATATAAGAAAAATACTACCCCTTTTTGCTTGCACGATTTTCTTGGGAACGTAACAAAAAAAAATAATAATAATATTGTCAGTGAATAATATATTAAATAAGTGAAATTTAATTTATTTAACAAACCGATCGAAACATTTACTTTTGGCTTGAGGAAATAGGCTAATGAACCAATCCTTACTTTAGTTGCTTGCTCAAGAAGGAGTATTCTAACTTTTTCACTCAAAATTCTTATGAGAATTCAAAGAGATTAAAATTTGCTGAAAAGTTTTAAAAACGCTTTCATAATTTATCAGTTTATTTTTTTAAAAGTATTAATAATCGACATACTTTTCTCGAGTTCTAAGAGTAATTTTTCAATGCGAAAATGAATGTGAAATTATATTTAATTAACTTATAAAAATGATTCAAATAAATTCTTTTTTTTTATTGTTGTAGTTTATTAAATAACGCCTGAAAATTTCTTGTGTTATTTTAAATTGTAAAATGTAATGTAGATCTGTATTTATTTTTATTTAGTTTGAAAAATTCTCAAGACACAAATTAAGATATCTTCATACGAATTTTTATTCTATTTTGTTTAGTGAAATTTGTAACAAATTATACATTATTTAATCTGTTAATTTATTAATTACAATATTCAGTTAATTACACATTAAAATATAAAATTAAATCACACATTAGAAATAATATAAATAAGAACAAGAATAACCTATCAAATTCAATGTACCGCTATGAAATATATAAATTAATATATATAGAGGTTGTAACTCCTATCAATCTAACACTTGGACTAACCTCTATTGCACAAATGTAATGTTCACACTCGTTGCTCAAATTGTAAAATCTATGAATTTGCATGCATTATACTAGTTCTTTTATTTGTTATTTTTCACAAAATTCGTTCTGCCTCCTCTTCAGTTAAACTCCATCATTTTAAGCTGCATCTTCAACATTTCTGGCCTTGAAAAGTCTTATAGGATTTTGATAGACTGGAAAGGTGAATGTCATTGGTTGTTGGTTTTGACCAGGTGTTGTGCCGGGGCCAGTATGCTGTACTGCACGGCTTATTCCAGTCGAGGCAATATTTTTCTGCGAGAGCTTTCAATAATGTACTATCGCAGCCATGTTGAAACTCATGAGACAAAACACAGGTTACTTATTCATGTATACAAAACATGCAGAAATCTGGAACGCAACATCGAGTTATCTTGAGTGTTGGCATTGTTGCGATAGTACGTAATAAATTTATTACAGCAACACGAAAAACTTTATATATATATAAATTTATTATAAGTTTAATAAAACCTCCATAGTAAATAATTCATTTGAAAAATATATGCGTTTACACATACTAGAAAATCATCTGAACATTTTAATAAAACTACTAAAGCATGCATTACGTCACATAAAAATTACTATCTGAATAAAATAACATTTTAAATATTGTCCATTATGTGGGATGGATTAAACATATATTCAGAAGTAATCGTATTCATTAAAATATTAATTGACATAATATGGTGAATTTATATACTGAATAATTATTTACTATATGAGCAGTACTATATTTTAGGAACATATGAAAATGGGTTGTTGACTCTCTAAAATATTTTTTCGGGGGTATAGGTAAAAAACATACAATTTTTTAAAAACTTTATATTTCATCAATAGATCAAGTGGTTGAATACGGCACTTAAATTTTCAATATTCCAATAAAAGGAACGTTTTAATATTGCCAAAGATGCTACCAAAGAATATAATTCAATAAAAGTTCTTAGATTAAATTAAATTGAATTAGTTGGTTATTCATCATAAAAAAATTTTAAAAATTCATGACTGAATAATTATTTGAAAATTTTTAATAAAAGAAACACACTTGCCGGTTGATGTCATTAAATTTACGTTCGTATTATTCACATTTTAAACCATCATCATTACAAATAAAGCCTATATTGTCATTTTTCATACATATCGTATATTATTCAGTTGAGTTCTTCTTGTTCAATTTTTAATTCTTGCTAACACTTCCCATAATACCTAGTATATAAATTGTACATTCGAAGAGTAACTTAATATAGGGAATTTTATTCGCACTTTTTTAGAAAAAAGCTGAATATATATAAAAGGCATGAAATTTTCTTCATTCAGTAGGCACATTCAAAAAATTATTTTATGTGACATGAAACTGGATATCTATTATATCATTATCGAAATTCACTTTGGCGTAATTTTAAGCTTCAAAAGAGTTGCATCGTATCTGAAGTAGAAAGACATAAAAATCTGAATTGTAAATTTTATGTATACTTGGGGCATTCAAACATCGAAATTAATTAAGCGATTTCAGAGCGCTGAAAAGTTTTCATCTGGCTCCTATTAGATCATTTGAATAAAATGTTATGTGCTTTTCTGTTATAATAAATGAGCTATGAGTGACACAGCAAAGTTATAATTCCATCATAATATGTAAACATCATGAATTATTTAGCTTCTAATAGGATATTCCATTAGTAAAACTGTATTCAAATATAATAAATATTTCTTTAAATTACTTTTTGACGTTACTAGCTAAGCCTGCAACAAATGGATAATTTTCCTGTTTTACTATATCCATCGTCAAACAACTGATTGCACGAGAATGGTCAAATTTTAGAAGCCTTTCCTATGGTAAATATTTATTGTCTTAAGAAATTAAACTATAGAAAAAAAATGACAACATTTTAAAATTTAAGACGATAAAAATTATAAATATATAAGTGTTTTAAAGCTCTCGTTATAAGTTAAATATCTTTTTTGTCAGTTTCAATACAAGTTACAAAATAATCTATTTCTAATAGGGATAATGTATCTGATAAAGTTAATAAATTTATAAGGAAATTTGAAAAATTCTCTTACGAAGAATCACCAAATTTTTTGGAATAGTTTTTAATAAAATGCCTTATTTTTAACAATATGGAAAACACTATGGAAAAGGAGCTTGTTCAAATATTTCATACTAAATTGCGTTACAGTGATATGTTAAAATAATAATTCATCAATTACCTTTTTAATAGGTATAATTTCATTTTATAAATGTTTACTTATGTATTCTTGATTGCATATATGTACACTACATTAATTATTCGTAAAATTAATTATAAATATTTTATCAAGAATTTAACACCGACTTGCCGATTTTTTTCATTAATCTGTAAAATAAGTCTTATACTTAGAAAAGTGTACTCTCTTGAAACTACTTGCACATTATCCTTACTGTTTATGTGTCTATAAGTATCAAAATGTATAGAATTTGATTTTTTTTTAGTTTTAAAATAAATTTAAACTTGCCAAGGAATTTTAAATATTTTTTTTAAAAAAGTAGTTACATGGATCACATATTGTCAACCATTTTCGTCAAATCAAAAGATGTCGCCAAATACTACGATATGCAGCCAATTGTGGAAAACTGTTCTCGTGCATATTTTTACTGAATAATAACGACAGCATTTGGCTACATTTTTGAATTGGCGAGATATTTTAATTTGACGAAATTTGTCGGTGATATAGTACATAAGTACCTGAAAAATCTTTGTGTGTTCAGTACTAGAAAATAATTATTACTATACATACTAATATAAAACTACATGTGTCTTGGATATGTAATTTACATAAAGATGATATGACGAAAACATATAATTGTGTGAGCATCTTTTTTATCTTAACAGAATTTTAATGTACTATATTTTGTTATCATTTGTTTGATGATTTGATTGAAAATTCTTTCATTATGATTTAGTTCATTGTTTCACAGAATATGCATAAAATAATTTATTTCTCAAGTAATTATAGAATCAAAACAATAAATGTTTAGCATTGAAGATAAAGATACGTACAGATTTTAGGTTTGATAACACATTTTAAAATTTTAAATTCATGAAGTAACGAATTGGTTTCATTGAAATACCTTTTTATGAATTATGTAAATTATAGCCTCTTTCTCATTACAAACAGCAAAATTTGTTATAAATAAAATTAAAACTTCTCTCAAAAACGCAATATTATTTGCTTTAAAATCAATTTCTGAGAATATTTTCTTTATCAATTTACCAAATGAATCTGATATATCCTGAGACTGGTTGAAGCCCTTCGCGTTAAAACTCGAAAAAGCAGGAAGAGTAATGCTAAATTTTTTTTAAAAAAAACTATCCGCATTTCTTTTACAATCTTTTAAGAGTGCGATTTTAACACCAAAAACACATATAAATAAACCAAAACCTCTCCCTATGAATTAAAGCTTCGGAACGCAGTAATACTTTGCAAGGAAGACAATCGGTAATCGATATATTTGAGGGCTTTAGATTGAAAATCAATTTTCTCCGACTTTTCGCTATATAGTGCATTCAACACGAAGAGTAGCATGACAATCTTTTATCAGTAAATAAAAGAGAGGGAAAAAGTTAGTGCCTTTAAAAGTTAATATAAGTTTTTCGAACATTTCCAGACGGGAACAATGTAAAAGAGTTCGTGAACCCTCTCTAGTGATATGAGCTTGAGAGGTACATGCTGGAAGAACCATTTCTCTGTTCGATGTTATAAATGTGGTTGAAATTCTTTGTGTAATTAAATAAGTGCGGATTCTTTTAGCATGGGAATTTGTGAAAAATATTCATATGTATATAGACCATTTAGATCCACAGTGTGTGTGGATTTTTAAGAAAACTGTTAGCATCCTTAGAAATTGCCTATTAGGCGTTATTTATTTAATGTACGCATTTCTGAAAAAATTGTAAGGAAGGTTAATAAAAAAAAAACAAATATATATAATGAATCATTGGCCATATATTATTGTATTAGTTAGTATTTGTTTCATATTAATTAAAACTTTTATAATTGCAATATACAAAATCAACCTTAAGTTTTTGTTAAGAGAACTACTCCATTATTTGGAATTGCCATATTGGAATCATTATATTTTATCCATAAATTTATGTCGATTCAGAGAGATTCGTGAAACAGTGCAATTATTTAGAAATGAATTACATTTTTTATAGTAAAATAATAGAATTTTAATTAACTATTACATTTAATTTGTTTTAAAATTTTCATAGTTTCCTATGCTGATAAGCTTGAAGTGATTGTATTATAAGTTACTTCAGAAATAATAACGAAAGAGCAGATAAATAAATGTAGAGAAACGGTTTTACTTTTGAAAATTGGAAAGAAAATATTCTTTCAAAATGATCTCAACTTATAATTTGTTTTTTAATTAATAAAAACTAAAAATAAATGGCATTAAAAAACTTTCCATGAATTTTTCTGACAGTTAAATAATTATCTTATTTTGATTCTAATTAATATTAAATAAAACTCAATAAATATTCTGTTAAGCACACTATCATAACAATTAATGTTGAAAAGGAATTTATTAATTATTCTCACAAAGAAAATAAACAAATCAAGTCTTTAAAAGGCACTGAATTTCAGAATAGTTTATCCTTTACTTAAATTCATTAAGTCTGTATTAGGCTGCATTTACAATTGTATGTGAGGATTCCATAGTTCTTTCAAAATTTTTAATTTGAAGTTCATGAAAATATTCAACATAAACTGTATAATTTGAGAGCTGTATAAAATACTTCATTGAAAAGCAGTTATGCAAAATTGCTTATAATTTTTAATATATTTTTAAAATTTTAATAAATTAAAATTTATGCCTATACTATTTTTCTTATCAAAAGAAAATTTTAGGATACATAAATCTAAATTCATACGAAATTGAGGAAATATTTTGGTGCTTTTCCTTATTTTTAATTACAGTTTTCAAAAGATGTAGTTACTTTTACTTTATGCCTATATTATTTCTGTTTATCAAAGGAAAATTTTAGGATACATAAATCTAAATTCATACGAAAATGAGAAAATATTTTTGTGCTTTTCTTTATATTTTAATTACAGTTTTCAAAGGATGCAGTTACTTTTAGTGTACAAAAAAATTTACAAGTTATTTCTGATTCTTAACCTAATTGCAACATAAAGGTCTATAAAAATACATTTTATTTCAGTGAAGAGAAAAAGTGTTTATCAGAATCAAAATAAACAATTAGTTGATGATGATTTTACACATATCTTTTATTTAAGCAAATTAAAAAATAAATTAATAAAATGCCTTTAAAATCAAGAAAACAATTAGGGGGATTATGTTTATTTTCAGATGATTTTCTCCACATCTGAGTGAAAGTTTTTTTCACATTAAAATTTAAGATTAGAAATGTAGTTAATGAATGTAAGTAGCTAATGGAAATCTTTTAAAGGATAGATTTATACATAGGCGGTGTGGGTGTGTATCTTATTGATTGATAAAGATAAATGAATTTTTAAAGAAAAACAGATTGGTATTCAGATTATATTTGTATTTTATTATATTGTTAAGAAGGTCAGGGCTCGAGTATTTAATGCAAATCAGCCGCAAAGAGCAAGACACTTCTTCTGGAGCGATAGAAATTTATTGTCGAAAAACAATCTTTGAAATACAGGTTACGAACTCTATTCCTTTGTTAAATCTCAGAAGACCTTCCACCTTCTGGCTCTCTGA
This sequence comes from Trichonephila clavata, assembly GCA_019973975.1. NCBI lineage: Eukaryota > Metazoa > Arthropoda > Arachnida > Araneae > Nephilidae > Trichonephila > Trichonephila clavata. The sequence continues at coordinate 8,040 of BMAO01002600.1, forward strand.
CACAACAATCAGTACCTAAAATACAAGTATGTTTAATTATCCCGAATACGTTCCAGATATTTTAACAAATAGCATGAAACATGTAAATGGTCTTCTAGGACTTAATACCAATAAATATTACTGTCAAGGAATTTAAAATGTCAGAATTACCTGAATTTTGCAAATCTGATTATAGTAGAATTTTAGCAATATTTTCAAAACTTCCAAGCAGTTAGAGAAAATGTAATAAATATATTAATGCAAAGTATTACTAGAACAAATTAAGATGCATTTATCTAGAAAATGTACTAAAATTTAATTTTTGTAAAATTTGAAAACTTTGGAAGGCTGATTGCGTAAATATTTTAAAATGTTACATTTTTGTAGGACCATTATTTAAATAACAAGCTTCATAACTCAAAAGTATTCATACAATAAGAAATATTTTAGTACTTCTCTAAAATATAAATATGAGTTCAAAGTTTTATAGAAGCCATTATATAGCATACTTTGAGTTATCAGACTAGCCTGATAGATTTGAGCAATTTAAATGGCCTTCTGGTAGATCAAAACCACTTCAGTTTTCTAAATTTATAAAATTGATTGTAATTTGACCTACAAATTAATTGTAGAAACAAAGTAAGTATGTTTCGTAAGTCAAAGATATCTATTCAATAAAATAAAGAACAAAATATTTGTCACCGGCTAGATTTTGTCATTTTTCAGCGTGTTCGGATACCTTAAAGATGAATGGAAGCCTCGTTCGTCTATTCAACAGCCAGTAATCAGTAATCCTTGTCTGTACATTTCAAATCAATACTAACTAATTACTAGTCATAACAATACTGTCTCACAAAAGGAGGGCACGACTAAGGAAATTTATTTAGGGATGAGACTTTGTGGAATAGTAGTACTTCTTTAGAGAGTTCAACCTTCAATATAATTCCGCCGAATGGTCAGTCCATTCGGAGAGAATAGCCTACGAAATCCATGCTTAGCTTTTATACTATAAAGTTGTAACCATTTCCAGCGATCCGGCGGCATGGTTTATAGAATAGCTGTTTACCACGCGTTCGGCCTCGGGTCGAGTCACATGATCGATTTCTTTTGTTTTAATTTTTATAAATTCATTTATTTATTTTTACAATTAAATAAATTTATTTCAAAAAAGGTTTATTAAATATTAAATGATATTTTAGAAAGTTATTTTGTTTTTTAAAAGTTCTAGTATTACTGTAATTATATAAGTATTTTTTTATAGATATAATTATTAATAAATAATATTTATTGTAAAAATATACTATAATCGCGGTTTACGAACGTTTTTTTTTTGTTTTAATTTTTAAATTCATTTATTTTTTGGTTACAATTAGATAAATTTATTTAAAAAAGACTTTAAATATTTTATATAACTATAAAATGTTGAAATTATTAATATAAGATATATATTATTTTTATTATTTTAATTTTAAAATAATTTTCTTATAAGTAATTATTATAATATATTTTTTTGTAATATTTTATATAATATTTTTTATAACAATTGCATTTCATATTATAAAACTATTTGTAACTAATTTTTATATATTTATATATTATTATATTATCATTTGATATTTATTATAATATGTTTAATAATAAATATTATTTATTAATAATTATATTTATAAAATATGAATATTTATATAATTACAATAATTGTTTTACTTTTTAAAATATCAAATAATTACCTAAAATATCATTTAATATTTAATAAACCTTTTTTAAGTAAATTTATTTAATTGTAAAAATAATTAAATGATTTAAAAAAATTAAAACAAAAAAAAACCGATCGCGCTATTCGAACCGAGGCCGAACGCGTGGTAAACAGCTATTTTACAAACCATGCCACCAGATCGCTGGAAATGGTTACAACTTTATTGTATAAAAGCTAAACATGGATTTCGAAGGCTATTCTCTCACCATTCGACGGAATTACATTGAAGGTTGAACACCCTAAGGGAGTACTACTATTGCACAAAGTCTCGTCCCCAAATGAATTTCCTTGGTCGTGCCCTCCCCTTGTCAGTTCCGGGGAGTGACTCGCTATTTATAGGTCTCATTTATTGTTTTTCGTCTTTTAATTCAGTTCAAATCAATTATACTCTCTATACATGAATTTTACATGACACTGGAAGTAGGTTACAAATATGGAACCACTTCCCAACATTACTCTTCGGATTTACAAAAATTCATTTAATCTAAGTTTCCTTTTTGAATACGTTCTCTTCGAACAGAAAAAGGGAAAAAAACCTAGCAAAAACTTTTTCCACACAATATTTGGTATCAAATATGATAAGGCTCTCTTGTGTGATGCTTTTTATAAATTATAATTTCAAAAACTTTTCCAGGTATTTTTTTTCCATTTAGAATATATACGTATAAATAAGAACATTATTTTATGAAAAAGAGCACACACACACACAACACAGTTTACAAACGAATTTTCGCTTGTATGACATTTTTTATGTTAAAGATGATGTTTCTTTTTCTGCTTTAACAATAATCTGCAAATAATGAATAATTTCATTTTTCTTCTATCTATCAAAATCAGAATGAATTATTTCTTATTATCTTGTATATTTATGTATACTGGCCATTACCCACCCGCTTCGCTGCGTATTTCATGATATTGTATGACTACACGCAGTTTTTTAAAGTTATTGATGTCCAAATCCTAGCACTAAGCTTTCGATTGTATACATATCACTCTTTCATAGCTCTTGCCTCCTGATTTAAAAAAGACAGAATTTCAATTTCTAAAACGGAAATATATTTATTTTTCATGCCTCGTAATTCCCCTTGGGAGTCGATTTCCTCAAAACCCGTTCTTAGCAGATCTCTACTCATCCAAAGAAACATGTCTGACAAATTTCCAAGTCTGAAGTTTTAATAGTTCCGGAGATCGAAGTGTTGAATGAGTGAGTCGCCTTTCTCCAATATATATATATATTAGTCTTTTTTCCTTCAAGTTTTAATTTAAAAAGTTGTTTAAATTCGATTAAAAATAAGATATTGATTAATTTGCGAGTATAATAAGCACATTTTTTGTTGATGCACGACAGTTGTTTTTTTGATATCGTCGTTTTTATTTCATATACATTTAGGGGCAATGAGTATTTATTGAAATGAAATAACAAAAAATACTAATAAAATATTAATAAATTTACTACCGAATTTTTATCTGATTTTAATACTTTGATTTATATTTTGATTAAAATCTACAGGTGAAAAGGCTTATGAAACAAACAAAAAAGGCATAATAATGAGAAAAAAAGCACTAGTTTGCAAAATATTTGAATTTATTTCGAACATAATTTTTATCATCATAAGTTACAAATGATTGTATTGGATGTAAAGTAGTTTTAATGTTATTTCATTTCATAATAATTATTTAGACTTTAATCTAAAATGCGTGTATATTGTAATGTTCACTTTTTCTGTGGTTGCAAAAATTTTGTTTTGATATATTGATTCTATTTTTGTTAGCGATCATACGTCATTTCTTGAAGTTGTTTATCCAAATGTGCTAAGAAGAGAAGTAAACAACATTTTTAGCTTTTTTGTATAATAGTGTTCTTAGATACAGTCTTAAGAAAAGATAAATATTGTAAGTATTACGGATTAAGGGCACTTCATCCTCTATAAATATCACCATGTTTAAGTCGATATTCATCGATACTTAAAGTTAGTGTAATCGCTTTATTTTTTTTTACAATGTGTTTACCACTTTTGAGTTTTTTTTTTGTCTAATTAAATGCAAGATTAGTTTGTTTTATTTCTTAAGTCGATAAAGCAAAAAAATAGGATAAATATCGATTCATGGGAAATTTTGTACCTATTTAAATAGGTTTAAAACAAGATTAGAAAGACCCCATGAGAGAGATCGGCGTCAATACATATACGTTTTTCCTATTTCTAACTTTGGGAATTTCATTTAAATTAAATAACATCGTTATTTTTATATTACACTGTTAGAGACTTTTTCAAAATTAAGGATTACACAGAAAAAAGGGTTATTTTTAAATGTATTATTATTAATAATAATTAGTTAATTTTTCTGATCTAATTTGATTTCCAATTACAGTTACTGACTACGTTCGGAACCTTGATTTTGAAAAAGCATATAAAGAAATAATCTTTTTTAATTTTTAGTGACACTTGAATTAGAATATGCAAGTAAAATTGTTTTAAGAATATTTTTTATAGTAAAAATTATGTAAATGCAATTTTTATAAAACATGAAAAAATGACATTTTTAAGATATTCTTCTTTTTTGAAAATGCTTCGATAATAATAATAATTTGTTTATATGTATAGATAATCATTTTCTACAGAGCCTGAACTAGATTTTTTTGAAAAATTAATGCTGCCGACGATTTTTTTTTTGAAATGTTAACCTCTGATGTATTAAAATATGAACTAATCCAGCTTTAAATTATACATATCAGAAAAGTCCTTAATAAGACTTTACAGAAGTCTTAGCTATATACAGAAGCAAAATATTATTATTATCCAAAAAACGAGAATGTTTTGAATTTATGTCATTATTTCCTCATTTTTCGCCAAAAAATTGCTTTAAAATAATTTTGATTGTAATAATATTCTTAAAATAATTAAGTTCAAATTACACACCCAAAACGCTTTATTTGTGTCAGTAGTTGTAAAAACTTTTCAACTAAAAGAGTTCTTTATGTGTACTGGTTACAACAACCAGCATACTTTTTTGTTATAAAAATATCCTAAATTCATAAAAACATGTTGATAAATAGGAGAATGTAACAAGCATTTATTTATCTATTTGCATTGAAATAATTTATGTGATCATTGAATGTCGTTAGAAACGGATAATTGAAGACAAAGCTCACTTTGTAACATACGAGACCTACTCCCGGCCCCGGCTAGAGGTGTGGGAGGAAATGGACGATTCGTCATAATACTTTTCAACTATTTATTCAGCACGCAAATTATCAACAGACACAATTCTAGTATCCAAACAAGAAGAGATGTTCCAACTAAGAGCAATTTGGGAATAACTACGAGAGACGCGAATTATGAGAAGACTTCTATTATATTTGATCCTCCTTTTTTGGGATCAATCCACTACTCTAATATTTGAGTTACAATTTAGCTATGGTGACCAATCGTCACTTAAGGTATCCGAGCACGTTCAGAGTACTTTTTTAACAAAATAGCATACTAAAACATTATAAATGCTCTTTTAGGACTCAATACGAATAAATATTACTATTTAACTATCAAAATTAAAAATAAATTACCTGAATTTTACAAAAATCACAATTATAAGTGAAATTTTAGCATTATTTTTGAAAAACTTCAAAGCAGTTAGAGAAAAAAATAATAAATATATATTAGTAAAAGTATTACTAAAACAAATTGGATGCATTTATCTAGAAAATGTACTAAAATTTTAATTTTTTATTAAAATTTGAAAATTTTAGAGCTGATTGAGTAAACATTATAAGAAATGTTACGTTTTTATAAGACCATTATTTAAATAACAAGCCATAACTCAAAAAGTATTCATACAATAAGAAATGTTTTAGTACATTATCTAGAAAATAACATAAATATCAGGTTCAAAAAGTTTTATAGAAATACATTTGTAATATTTTGAGTTATCGGACTCGCCATCATAGATTTTGAGCAATTTAAATGCCCACTTCTGGTAGATCAAAAACCCACTTCCGGTTTTTCTAAATTTATAAAATGGATTGTAACTTGGCCTCTAGGTGGTGTAGAAACAAAACAAAGTATGTTTCGTAAAGTCAAAATATTGCTCTATTCAATAAAATAAAAAAAATAAAAAAATATGTGTCTGGACTGAATGTGGTCACTTTCAACGTGTTCGGATACCTATCTTCAACTATTTAATCCCCGAAACGCGCTATCGATATATACTAATACCTGATCGGTAGCTATCTCTCCTTGCCGTCAGCTTCTCTATATTTCAATCTCCATGTAATTCTGGCTATCCATCCTACTAGCTAGAAAACCCTTTACTATATATAACTGACCTAATCTACATATCACGGCTTCTTCTTCCAAAACGGTTGGTTGTGATTTATAGCCCGAAGATTCCCCAAGAGGACTAGTTGAAGGACGCATATACATCCGTCACAACTTTTCTGTTCACCTGTCTTCACATACTCATTTCTTTAAAATAAGGCAATCTTAAGGCCAAATCAATCTTATAAGGCAAGCTTAAGGCCATCAGCCAAATCTTAAGAGCTTTCATTTTAATTTTGCACTTTTCAAGGATTTTTTTATGTTTTTAGCTGTATTTTGATTTTAACATTAAAGTGATAAGAGAATATTGCTTCTTCCTAAAAAACTACGTTTTTACTTTTAATTTACGCGATTAATTTGTTTTTAGATGTTACTTACCTCTTATGAAAAGCAAATACTTAACGATTAACCTGTTTCATCAATTTGACGAGTTTAAGAAAAAAAATTAAATACAGGATATACCGAATAATATCCAACTCTAAAAACATTGACAATGTTTTTATTCTCAAAAGAAATGAAGCTATAAAAATGATTTTCTATTTAAGTGGTATTTTTTAGGTATCTGATATGCGACTATTCATCGGAATTTTCTTTTTTTTTTCATAGGTAATTCGCCAAATTAGATGGCAATAACTACTTTGTAATTAATACAAAGTTTCTCTTCATAATGTTTAATGGTTCTCTATTAATTCTAATGGTATCCATTTGCTTAAAAAAATTTGTTTTTTTCTGTTGTTAATATTTTCTATTTATTCGTGAAATTTCAAAAAAATAATCTTGTTGGAAAGAAAAACAACAAAAACCTATTAAAATTATTGATTGTTGGATTTGTGACCTGTTAATGCTCATTAACAGCTTCAATTAGTTCGAAAAAGTTTGAATTATGTACAGCAGAAGTAGCCGTCATCTTTATTAGAGCTTGCTTAAAGTTCTTTAATGTACAGGGAGAATCAAGACATTGGAACTTTATGGAAACTTAAATCACATCAGAAATTAGTTAAGAAAAATCTTGCCATTTTAGAAATTATAAAATTGTGTGTATTTTTTTTCACTGTTAACCCCACAATATTATCTTATTCAGAGGTGATATTATATTAAAGTCGAGAAGATACATTTTGGGGATTTGAAATGGAAAAAAAATATATATTTGTTTTGATTATCGTTCTTTTAAGTGAGGAGATAAGTTTAAAATTTGTATTAAATATTTTACTATGAGTAAAGTTTTGAATTAAACCAGCAATTTTATATTGTTTATTACTTATCTTTTTCTATTTCTTGGAATATTTTAAATAGTTTAAGTGTGAACTTTACTTTTTGAAGGAAGAGTTAACCAAAAGTGATTCTACCGCTTTTGAAACTTCAATTATAATTAAATTACTATTTATTTTTTACTTTTGTTCTTATTCGAAAGTAGTTTTCATGATTTGTCTATCAGAAGATAAAAACCAAAATTTAATTGATAATGTAAACTTTTAAATAAGTGGTAATATCTTTACAATTCTGGCTTTTTAAATCTTATCTGGGCAACATTTACAATTAAAAATAAATAACTAAAACTACTTTATTAAGTAATTTAGTTGGAAACTTAATTTTCTTATCTTTCTAAGAAACTAAAAGTTTTGACATAAATTTCCACTTTTCTTCTTTTTGAATGAATTAAGAGCGGAGATAATTAAATCATGCATTTATAGTACTTTTAGTATGGCAAATTTAAACTTGTGTATTATTTATATCCAACAATGCAAAAAAAGGATTAAAAATGTGCGTACAATGAAATAACTTCAAATATTTCACCAATATGGAGGAATAAATTATCTCATTTGGTCTGATATCTAAAATACAAGTTTGAATCTTAAAATTGTATTAATTTTGTATCATTTTCTAGGACATAATAATTTCTTCAAAAAGGTGGGTTACTTGAATCATTTTATTAAAACAATAACGCAGCACATTTACTTTAAACCTAGAAAATCAAAAAATTAATTTGTAGTTAGATATATCCAAGCTCTCTTATTGCATACTAAGGTTTTATTTCCCTAAATTAATTATAAAAAGTAGTTTTCTGTAAAAAAAATTGTTTAAATGCCATCTCTCTGAGGAATAGAGAGTTTCTATTTAATTCCGTTTGTCGTCATGTCAGTTTAATTTCTTTTTAAATAGGCAGAATTTCTTTATTTTTTTACGTCACAGCATTTCATTTTTCAATTTTTATTAAAAGCTTAGAATAAATTCACTCAATTTACTTCAATAAGTATTTAAGATGTGTTTATTTTGAATTGTTAAGCTAAATTTAAGTTTATATGTTAGGAAAATTTCCATAAGCTGTTCTTAAACAATTTATTCATAATTAACCAAAAGCTTCAAATATAAATTGTAAGAAGAAACAGAAACAAAAAAAAAATAAGTATTTACTCTTACACGAAATTGAATGTGCATTACATGTATAACACCTTCCATACATCCATAGTGCTTGCATTCAATAAAATAACGTGAGTCCTATTGAATTCGAGAGAAGATGAAATGAAACTTTTATTTTCCATTCTTTTTTCTTTTGTTTCATAAAGAAACTCACAATTGAATTCTATTCGCGAAAAATAGAATGTGAATTTTAAAATATATCACAACGCACTTGAGGTACGTTGAAATTTTGACTTTTCTTGGCAGGATGTACAAACGCTACGAGATAAGTAAACGTCTGATTTTTTTGATGCATTTGGAACTGATTTGAAATTCATGCAAAAACTGTAAACTAGAATCAGATTGTTTTTGAGGTATGGCTGAAGAGTAATCGGCTCAAACAAACTTGAAAAAGTTTGGAAAATATATACTTTTTCTGAATGATTTAAATTCGATTCTTTGATTGTAAAGAAGTACATGAAAAGTACGTTAACGCGTCCAGTGTATGTAAAAAATTTTCTTTTTAAAAGAGAAAAGGGACATAAATTATATATATATATATATGAAATAATTTTATTTTTTTAGAAATAAATTTGAATTTTATACATCAACGTTATGCTATTAAGTTTTGCTTTTATGATTAACTTATAAAATTGTTTTCATAACAATCAAATTTATTTTAAAATATTTGCATTAAGAATATCTTATCAAAAGTTTTCAATGACGAAAAGAAACGGAATTGTGCTAAATAACCCAATATATTTTAATGTAATTTCATTTAACTTATAAATTTTGCTTCAATTTGTTCTTATTTTTTAAAATATAATATGATTTTTATTTTAAAAATACATTTAACAAATTCTAGGGGGGGGGGATTATGATTTTTAAAACGATAGAGTTTTGAGAATATATTAATGGACAGCATAAATAGCATTAATTTTTTATTTAATTATATAGATGAAGAAATACAAAATAATTTATTTTAAAATCATAATTTACAAGAATACGTAAAAAGAGTTTTTTAATGCCTTTATGAGTTTTGAGTTTTATTAAAATAATTTAAACACAAAACGCTTTATTAGATCATTTATGTGACTAATAATTTAATAATTTTTTCTTAATTTCTTTTAATTTTTTAAAAAGAATTGTAATGTCAACACAACTAAATCTCAACTCCGAACATTAACTTAATATGCCAAATATGGACACAAACTAACGCTCCGAAGAATGGAAGTCTTTGTTTTCTAATTTACATGATAAAGAGGTACCAAATCCTTTTCTGATCTTGATCCTCTTTGCAAAAATTGTAGTTACTAGGCGACTGCGATGCTAAATTAGCTTAACTGCGACACAAATTCGGTTTTTCGAAGAAACTTGAATTTCTATGAAAAACTTGTATTAAACTCAGCTACTTATCATTCCAATACTGTTAAAATAAGCTGAAAAGTTTGAATTATCTTTAATATTGCTAAACCTTTAAAATATTTAAGAAATTCACTTTAGACTGACAGGGAATACTAAGAAAGGACCATTTTTTCCCATAAAATACACTCGGAAAATTTAGGTGAAAGGATATTTGGTTATGGGATTCTTCGAATTAATTGACTGATTAATTCTAAGTAATTGACTGATCAAATGTTCCTTCTCTGATTAGTTCTAATTAATCGACTGATTAAATGTTCCTTCTCTGATTAGTTCGAATTAATTGATTGATTAAATGTTCCTTCTCTGATTAGTTCTAATTAATGAACTGATTAATGATTTTTAAACACTAGAGCTATTGGCGATTCACCCCGTAATTTTGAACCATGACCAAGTAACGACACCATAACTGGAACATCATAAGTCCACATTATGCCAAAGTGTTGGCCTTCAGCCTCAACGGATTTAAAGGGCATCAATCTCCACACGACATGGTCCAAGAATTCGCAATTATAACTATGTAGCTTCCCCAATCATGGTTTCTTCGAAACAAATAAAATAAAAAAATATGTAATAATAACGAAACTATATAAAATTTAACAAATGAACAATTTAAAAATTAATTTCAAGTACAAAAATGGGTATTAATGTCCGTTTCACTTTTGTAGGTGAGAACATGCGTACTTCATTTAAGCATCACGATTATATACCTCTTTCTAATATTTTTCATATTAAATTAGTTAAAAGTACAAGAATTGAATTAATGAAAACTATAGAACGTTTAGTGCATTTATGTAGAAATGTTTTTTTCTTTTTTAAAACTCAAGTTATATAATTGCAATGCTCTTTTAAGTAGTAATTTCATATAATGTATGTATGTTTTATATAATACTCTGTAGAATAATATTCTATATTCATACTACAGGGGTCACTAACCTTTTAGCTCTGGTATACAAAACCAATCTACCAATATAATTCAGTATGCTACACAGTAATATATTTTTGAAACAATTCGATTCCTGTAATAATGCATGCAGAATTAAAGAATTGAGGTCAAAAATACAGCGATTTAGAGTTTTATTATATATCAAATTTGCATCATTTAAAGATATTTCTCATCATAAGAAAACAGCATAAGATATAACTATTCCTTCAACAACAACAAATTGAATTGTTCATATATTGTGTATTTTTAAACATATTTATTGAAATAAGAAAATGACAATGTAAAATATGAGTATTCCAGATTAATGAGTAAATCCAGATTTCATGTTCAAATAAACGCAATTATTAAGTAAAAACAAACAGGAAAGGCTGAATTTAATAAGACTAGCAACAAATACAGCAATAAAACCGTGGGACTACTAGAATACATAAGCTTGAAAAACAGTAAATCTGAATCGAGATTTTACGAACATCAATGGACCTAATTCATATGACGTCCCAGTCACATGATAATGATAACCACGTGTTTCTAGCCAATGAGTTCAAAACTCACGTGACATCCTAGTCACATGATTAAAGCAATCTTGTATTTCCAGCGAATCAAATCATTCCCTTTATAGTTGACAACTTTTGCTCTTGGCAGAAACTTTCTCTTAAAAAGTAGATATCTATGCAAAATGTATTATAGTTTAAGGGCACATGAATTTTTAAAAATGATCGATTTTGACTTTTTTATATTTTTGAAAAGTTCAAACATTTCTGCTTAAAATTATATATGATATATGGAAATACAATGATTGGAAGTATTTTTATTTATTTTTTAAAAGGAGGCCACTTTCTTTGACGCGTGACAGGTGCTCCTCGAGGAGCACCTGTTTTTCATCATGCTTAATTTTTCGATAACAGCGCAATTTGTTTTGTCCACAATTAGTATAACCTTTTTTTAAGACATAAATAAAACGATTTTTCTTCGAAGAAAGGAAAAGACAACTCAGCACAGTTATTTTTTTCCGTTTGGTTTGTTGTAAAATGGGATTATTCTTGCTTGAACTTGCAAATTATGAATTGTAATTTATTTATACAGATTTTTTTTCTGTTTAATACACGTTTTACATTAAATGATTTATCAGTATTTTTTATAAACGACAAAATTATGGGGAGATCTAAAAAAATATTTAAAAAACTCAAAAATGTCGGCGTTTAAAAAATGATTGCTCAAAATGTTCCAGCTATCACATCAGACAGCACAGAAACTGTTATTCAAAGTGCTTCAAAACGAAAACTTATTTCAAACAACAGTTTATATGAAGATATGGAAGGAAGTAATGAAAAAAATGTTTTAATAGAATTAAATTTATTGAATAAAGCTTTATTGAACTTTGCTGTTTGTAAAAACTGTGGCCAATCCATCTCATTGGAGGCTTCTAAAAGAGTTGGAATTGTGTATTATATGGAACTTTGTTGTAGTTTTTGCGCAAAAAACATGGTTTCCATACGTCAACTAAATTGAAAAATAAAAATAAATTTTCCACTCAAATATCAGATTGGTATTTGCTTTCAGATCTATTGGAAGAGGTCGTTCAGCTGCAGAAACATTCTGTGGACTTATGAACTTGCCATCTCCACCTGAAAAATTCCTTACTTTAATAGAATTGTTGTTCAACTCTTCTAAATTTACCTGTGAAAAATCAATGAGAAATTCTGTTGAGGAGGCAACACGAATAGAAGGTAGACAAGACATTGCTGTTGCCATAGATGGCTCATGGCAGAAAAGAGGATACCAGTCCCTCAATGGTATTGTTACAGCTACGAGTGTTGATACTGGAAAAGTTATTGACTTTGAAGTGTTTTCGAAACATTGTTGGTGCAAAACTGCATTTAATTCTGTTCATGAACCATCATATATGCCAACTATAGTGGAACAAATGGAGGCATGGAAGTGAAAGATGTAACGGCTATATTTGAAAGATTCGAAGCTCATTATGGCATTCGTTACACAAAATATTTGGGCGATGGAGATTCAAGAGGTTTTTCATCAATACTTGCCCTGAATCCTTATGACACTCAAGTGGAAAAATTAGAGTGCGTTGGGCATATCCAAAAGTGTATGGGTACCCGTCTTTTGAACCTCAAAAGAAAAAACAGAGGTAAAAAATTAAGTGATGGAAGAACCCAAGTGGACGCAACCGACCCACCGACATTTTAATTTCAAAAATTCAGAGGTATTATGGTATGACCATTAGAAACAATATCAATGATTTACACAACATGAAAACTGCTGTTTGGGCTGTTTATTTCCATCTTTTGTCTACAAATGAGAGCCCTCAACATGGATTGTGTCCCTCGGGTACAAATTCATGGTGCAAGTTTCAGAAAGCAAAAGTTGAATTTAACGAAAAGCATTATGACCATAAAAAACATACCCATGTGCCATCTTCCCTCATGAATGAAATTAAGCCAATTTTTAGAGATTTAGCTGACCCTAGGTTATTAAAAAATATCTACACGGAAAGACTCAAAACCCCAATGAGTCAGTAAATAATACCATATGATCAGTCATTCCAAAATCTACGTTTGGGAAGTTAAAACTCTAAAATTAGGGGTAAATATGGCAATTGCACAATTCAATATGGGCCATGTAACCAAATTAATCATTTTAAAACATTGTGTTATTGAACCAGGTTTTAATTGTGTGTCATGCTTTAAAAAATTAGATGCACGTAGGATTCGTGTAGCCCAACGAAAGCATCTCGAGATACAAAAAAAGGTTAGATTGCTAAAAATAATGAAAAAAGGAAATTAGAAAAGTCTTTTGTAGAAGCAGAGGGCAAAGAAAATGTTTCATATTTTTCTGGAAAGTATTAAAAAAGGTAAATCGTCAAAAATTACAAATTTTTACTTTAAAGCCTGTTTTCTCAAAATGCAATATTTTTCCCTTTATGTACCTTTTTCTCAGAAACTAATTAATGTAGGGTCCTCAAATTTTCAGTAAGTATATTTTCAACATGTTTACACATTTTAATGGAGGGGATAAGAAATATCTAGCAAACATTTTTAGATAACGCCTTTTTAAACTAAATTTTAGGGGGAGAAATTGGACATTTTTTAAAAAATTCATAATTATTTTAATTTTTAGTAAAAAGACAAAACCCTCCATTAAAGTCTTATTGATAGTACATATAACCTACTGTAAAAATTTCGTCTATAAGAAGCAAGAAGTGTCTGAGAAAAAGGTACATAAACTTACGCAATTTTAACATAGGCTCCTATAGAAAGTGCCGGACCCCCTTAAAAGTAAAGGTGCATAAAATAATTTTTTTTTAATTTTAAAATTTTTTTGGAGAACTTTTTAATAGCATTTAAATAACTTTACTTAATTATGAAATTTGAATTTTTATCTAAGTTTTACAAATAGAGCAACTAGTACAATTGATTTAATGTCTGTTTTGAGTTCTGTGGAGAACACGTGTTTGTCTTTATCATACGACTATCATGAATTGAGCCCATTGTAAGAAAGTAGTTTTTTTATGTAGAGATAAGGTAACATATCTCCGATACTATGTATTGTCTTTTTGCTCGGGATGCTGTTATGCTATTTGAAATGAACAATTTGTTACCCCCATCAACCACTGAAACTTATATTTACTCCATTCTTCATTTAATCCTACAAATTTTCAAATAGTCTTTATCCATAGTCTTATTAATTTTAAGTACTAAAAAGGAACTAACCTCCATGAAAGCCGCACGCTTTCCAGTTATGTTGAAAATTATTTTATGTATTATAACTGTATTAATTTAACTTATCAAAAAACTTTTAAAGTTACACAATTTTTATTTTTTAAAAATTTGTTTGAGTCTTTTAAGAAGAAAATGAAGAAATTAAGAAGAAATATGAAATTCAAATAAAAATATTTTTAATGCATGATTTTTTTTATAAAATTTATTTTTTAAATTTGTTTTGAGTTTTTTAACAAAAATTACTTAAGAAGTATTAAATTTAAATAAAATATTTTAAATACGGGATTTTAAATTTATCTCGATTTTAGTACATATATCATCCAGAAAATGCTTTTAACAAATAACAAAATTCATCAAAATACAAATTTTGAAATAATTTTTATTTCAGTGAAATGCGCTATATTGCTTTTAACTTCGTTTCATATTAATATCGCTATTTTGCTGTAAACAAACGAAGAAACCATGTAATAAGATTCAAATGTTGTATATTTTCAAACTAAACTACTTTATAATATAGTTGTTTGTAGTTTTTAGTGAATGTAAAGATGTAAATTTAAACAACGAACAAAAAGATATATATTTTATTATCGCATGTTTGACTAAATATATGAATTTCATCATTCAGTAAGTTGCATATATGTTTATTTATTTTTTAATATAAAATGAATCTTAATACACACATTTTTTAGTTTCTTATTTAAATGTTTCTTTCTTTAAGAAAGTCACAAAAGCAGCTTTTATAAATAATATTTATTCTGAGGAATATAAAATAATATAAGTACCGATATTCTTTTTAAGAATTATTCTATTACTCTAGGTAAAACATTTGGATTGTTTTAATACCATAAACTAAGGTGACTTCTTTTATTCATAGTCAGACAATTAAACCATCAGATTGTCAAATGAATTTTAAAATATTTATTCTTATAGAAAATGCAAAAGCAAATGTATATCATAAACTTGTTCTAACTTTAAAAAATTTGAATTTTTTTTTAAAAAAAATCTTTTATTTAAGCTGATGAATAAAAAGAATAGAGAATTAATGAATTTTAGTCCTCAAATAAAGCAAGCAGTTACTCTAACTTCAAGGCCAGTCAAAATTTTAATTTGAGGGTATTTGATTGGAACTACAAGGGGGATCAAATGAAAAGGTACGAAAGACATAAAAAGAAACAGTTAAATATTTGCATATTCCGCCAAGGGAGAATGTAGCGAGACATCTCGGGATGCCATTGGAGACTCTGACTGGGATCGGATCATGCGCGGGTGCCGCATGCGCAGGAGAGAGCAAAGGCTCTTATAAAAAGCGGCGTCCAAATGATGCGAGCACAGAATTACTCGAGCACAGAAAAAGCATTAACTCCGATGTGTACTGTGAGACACTCCGACGCCTACGCAGGTCCATCAAGAACAAAAGACCGGGGCTGCTCACGGAGGGTGTGGTTCTGCTCCATGATAACGCGCGTCCACACGTCTCCAGAGTCCCACAAATGGAACAGGACAAGTTCCAATGGGAGACGTTGGACCATCCGTCCTACAGTCCGGACGTGTCACCCTGCGATTTCCATGTGTTTGGTCCACTGAAGAAACACCTGAAAGGAAAGCGCTTCAACTCGGACGACGTACTAAAGGACACTGTGAAGGACTGGGTCTCGTCACAGCCACAGGAATTCTGGGAACAAGGAATCCTGCGGCTTGTTCATCAGTGGGATCGTTGTGCTCAGGCCTATGGTGTATATTTTGAATAAAGTCTATATTTGTACCCCCGTGTCGTTTCGTACCTTTTCATTTGATCACCCCTTGTAATTTTTTCTTGTTATTTATCTTTAATATTTAAAGTGGTAAGTTTGCTCGTCGTTCTCTATTTTCTTTTGTTGGTAGAACTCCTTTGAATTTCCATAACTTTAAGATATGTCTCGAAATATTTCTTAAATGTAAAGGGTAATAAACGTACTTTAAATGTTGCATAAAATAATATATATTAATATTTTACTGAGTATTTCTTAAATAAATAAGCATCCAAAAGTAGTTGCACACAGAAAAAAAGAGACTAAATAATGGTACTATATATTTTCCTTTTCTTATTAAGAATATAAATTAGGGTAATAGGAATGTGGACTCCGTGTATTGCCCATAATACCCAACCCAAGTCATGCCTAAGTACTATATAATACAATAGAACAATTTGGTTTATTAATATAGAGTAGAAATACTATTTACATTCCATAATAACAATTTTGCAATAATAAGGCGCACACTTAGATAAAAATTCTATTTTCATTGGTTTTATATTACCTCTTTGATTCAAAGTATAAATAAAACAATTTCTCGAATGAAAACTTTAAGAATAATTTAAAAGCTAATGTTTTTTCGCATAATTTATTGCTAATAAATTTAAAATTTATGTGACGATTTCTCCTTTTCCAAATGCCTTTGAAGATTTTCAAGAACATTGTGATATTTTATTAGATATTTATTTCTATAAAACTTACTCATATTTCATTTCAAAATTGTAAGAAAAGGGCAATGATATGAACAATATATGAACATGAAAAACAATATATGACTCGAATTTTTCCTTTGCTTGACCATGTGGTTAAAGTGTAATAGATCAATCAATTATAAGCTTCGAATTAGACTTATTACTTAGTTTTTTACATCGTTATACATCTCATAATAATATATCATGACATTTTTTTTCTCTTTATTTGGTAAATTTGGGTTAAGTCGAATAATTTTTCCTACTGTATCTTTATTAAAAATTGCTCAAGTGTAAGTTTTATCTATCTCATTATATTAGGTGTTATGTTTTAAAAAATTAATTTATCTGCAATCAACAGTCATTGAACTTGCATGCATAAGAAATTGGAATTCTTTATGTCTTTAAAAGCGATTTTGTCACTAAAAAATATACAAAGTATAAGAATTTAACCCAGTATTTATCAAACTGTGGGGCGTGTCCCCCTCGGGAGGCGTAACAATTGTCTGAGGGGAAAAGGCGCGAGCATATTGAAAAGTAGAAAACAAAATATTAATTTAAAATATTAATTTAATGGAAGGAAACAAACAAAATATATTCTGACATAATAAAAAATAAAATACACATTTAAACTGATATATACACTTATAAATGCATCAGTGCTATACAATGTATCTTATACTTAATTGAACAATACCAAGTTAAAAACAAATTTAATAAATACCAGTGCCTCGAGGGATTGTCATATATAAAATTATATATAAAAATTAACACTTATCTTATTAATTTGTACGGTTCATAATTAATCCCATAACTGCCGATTAAAAGTTACGCGATTCGCTTTCCAATGCCAGCCGTTTTCCACGGAGGCTCAAGTATGTGTTGTATTGGGGGTGGGGGGAGGAATATAGAAACAAATAATCTAAAATAAGTAAATCCTTCACATACATTGTCAAGGTCCTTTTATTGCATACCAAAGTCTTCGGAATAAGTTTATGGATATCAGTGCACAGAAAAGATTGTACTTTGGAAAGACGTATATATACGCCCGGGGAAATTAAAGCTTTGGCTGAGTGAGACTTTTATATAAAAGTCGTTTCGTATTTTTTGCGTCAAAGTTTAGTATTATTTAATTTGATATATTGTTATTGTATAAGGGGGGGGTGAAGAAAATTATGATGGAATATTGGATCGCGAATGCTGAAACTTTGAGAAGCACTGATTTAACCTTAATCAAATTAAAAAATTACATGTACGAAGCAGAAGTAGCATTTTAATCTATGAAATTTAAGAGGAGAACCTGAAGACAAAATATTTGAAATACAAATGTCAACATTTTAAATTACTTATCTGGATACTGCATGGATCTAACTAAGAAAATACAACGTACTTACTGTTATTACATTGCAATCGTAATACTAATAGCATAGAATACAGCAGCATTCTAAATAACCAAATTCCACAAAAAGAATCATTGAATTAAAACATACCTATCTTCATTCCGAGATTCGAATAACACATCTAAAAATACAGGTAGAAAAACTGTTGCCAAATACTTGAATATAAATCCAATACAAGCAGAAAAAAATTGTTGCCAGATATTGAAAGGCCACTCTATTCAAGTAAATAAATAAAATAAAATGAGTTCACAAATATAAAAAAAAATGGAAACAAAATGAGTTTACGGATAAAAGCGATGCAAATTAAACTGAGTTAGAACTAGATATGTTTACGTGCTTAAATAACAATATAAATTCAGTTCACAATGAAACACAAAGAAAAAATTAATGTATTAATATTAAGCCAACCACGATTCTGAATAAACAAAAAAAATCATAAACTTTTTACATTCGCACAATTTACACAACTAGACCATAAACATAACAAAATATAAAGAATTTAGTTGAACAACTAATAAACAATAAAATTTCAAAACGAAAATTTTATAATTTTTTTAAAATTAAGTACACTTTATTTGTTTTTGTATTAAATGTTCCCGGTTGCTTATATCTGCTTGAAATTAAATCTCAATAAGCGTAGGTAATACGCACCGCACTTTTGATCAGTCAGATGATGAAATCAACACCTGAAGTAGTCAATACTATTTCTCTCACTTTATCCTCACAACAGCAATGTGAACACTTCGAATATCAATAAATTTAACTTGCATTAATTCATCTAAAGGACAAGCACTAAAAGAATTAAAATACAACAAAGAAATAAAACAATGAGGGAAATAATAGATAATTATTGGTATTAAAATTTTTCTTTAGGAAACTTCACATCTATGTCATAATTTAAAGCAATTTCTTTTTACAAAAGGACTTTTGGCCTCAAATTTATTTCGTCATTACTGGATACCATTAGATATTGGATTACTTTTGGAATTGATAAAGTAATTCTTTTTTCCCAAACGATAAATACAAACTAGCATTTCCGTTAAAATAATGAAAACATTTAAAAACTGATATTGATATGGAATTAAAGCTCTTTTTCATTATTTGAAATGTGTTTTAGTTTTTTTATGATGCAGCAGTGATATAATTTAAATTACACTAATTAAAGTTGCAAAAACCAATAAAATAACACGCTAATGAGACTAGGTAACGGAATTCGAAATAAAAAATAACGATGTTCCGTAAAAAAACATAACATTAAAAAAATAACGTTCAAAACATTTAACGTTGAGAGTCAAAATAATAACCTTTTAAATAAAATATTGTGAATTAAATAGATGTCAGTAATTTGCATTTTTTATTTCTAATCTTTATCAATATCTCATAAAATGCACAGTTTTTATTTAATGTCTAAATACCTCAGGCATTTTAACTCTATTAAATATTCACGCATAAATAAATAACTTTCCATTTATGGATAATTGTATTAACTAGTTTATATATTTTCCTAATCCATACTTTTACTATTTAATAAAAGCCAATTTAAAAGGCAACTGAGAAATGCTCCTCTGTTTGATATAGTGCTTTCTCTCTTTCTCATACGGTGTTTGAAACAATTTTTTCTTATTAGTATTTGAAAACTAATTTTCAACTTTATTTCTACAGTTTTTATTGAAATAACTATCCATCGAAGCGTGGAATAACAATTTGTGCGCATTTCTTAAAAATAAATTCTGTCTAGTAAATTGATTTAATGTGTTTGCTGAGGCTTGTTTGCCTGGTTGCTATGGTCATGAATTCATTTTCAGGGTGTCACGGGTTCATGCCCTGGGACTACTGAAGACCCGCCGTGTAGAGGGGTTGATGCACGTTAAAATTGTTGGAGCTCAAAGTGCTCTATTCGCGTAGTGTGATAGTTTGGTGAGAGACTGACATCTCTGTTGTCCTCGTCACTTGACCGAGGCTCAAAATTACGAAGCTCGTCTCCAGTAGGGCTCGTTTTGCTTTATAATGCGACTTTACTATAGTTCTCACTTCCTTCCTTGAGGATTTTACAATAAGAAAACATTAAAATAAACATTACCTTGACATATTCGAAGAAACCCATTCTACCAATGGAAATCGTATTAAAAAGAGCTATTTTTTCAGTTTTCTTAAAGGAGTTCTAAATCCGATAATTTATTTTCTTAAAACCCTTTACGTCTGAATTCCAGAATAAACTTGAATTAGAATGAAAATGATTGCAATTCTAGGTTCAACTATACTTTTAATTATATTTTTCACCCCAAATTTCTGATAGATAATTGAAATTAGAAGTACAAATACTTCCATTCTCAATGAAAAATTGGCAATGATAAATGATACCACTTCCCCAATGTGTTGGTCTTATTATATTCCAGAACATCACTTCAGAGCTTAGATTTCACAATAGAAGAAACTATTTCGAACATTTCCAAGTAGATAAATAAAAATAAAAAGTATATTTACGTAAGTAGATTAGAGCAGAAAGGAGGGAGAGCTCACATACCATTTCTCCTTCAAATAAAAATATTTCTGAGAATTTTCCCAATAGACATGGAGTAAAAATATAAAGAATTTTAACATAGTTTGATATATTTGTGGCTCTTCACTCTATTTTAATTACAATAATACCCCGCTTAACGTGGGGTATACGTTCCATCAAATTAGAGCGTAATATGAAACAGCGTTAAACAAGGTTATCTCATCATGTAAATAATGGGGTTAGGGAAAGATGGATCGAAAATTGATCAGGTATTTAACCATTAAATTTATCAATTATGTTTTTATAACAATAAAATGAAAATTTATTTCTTACAAATATAGAAACATATGAACGATCATACATATAAAAACAAATAAAATTCACACCACTTAACAACATCAACGAAAACTTTTTGCTGAACTGTGCATTAATGCGTGCGCATGTGCAAATATTTTGATTCTTAGAAATTAATTGCTTGTTAGAGATCTGTCTGTGCATCATAGTATATGCTGCTTTTGTCTCACGTTATTAAAAAGTTATTATTTTAAAAAAAAGAATGTGGAAAGCCACGCGATAGAAGTGAAACTCCTTTCGCGACGTTGGCCGTAAATGCAGGAATAGATCTATTATATTAAACTGCTGAGATAACTTTAATCAAATAAAATTCGAACTTCATTTATTGTGTGAAAATAATTTTATTCAATTTTCTGCATCATCATTTTCCAAGAAAGACACAATAGGTGTGTGGTAACTAAAGTAGGATATAAAAATTCTCGATTGTAGTCAATCAAGAAAATATAAGAAAACTGCATCAATCGTGATTCCGTATATTGTTTTTCCTTCTCTAGAATCAATATTCATTGCCAAATTCAGTGTCCGTTTCAAGAATTCAATGAGTGGCTTTGCTTCTTCTGAAGCAAAATTAACATTAAAGTCTGAAGTTAAGATAATTGGCTTTTAATCATCATCAGATCCAATGATTGCAGCAGCCTCTGAAGTGTACAGCATTAAAACTTAATGGATAATGATGATAAAATCTGCGACAGACTTTCGCCAGGAATTGCTGCTAGTTTTGCTTTTTTTTCTTTCACGAAACTCTTTCCCTCTTTTTGCATTTGTTCTAGGTTATCTGACCAGAATTTATTTTGATTCAATGGAAATAAAAATTAATAATATAAACGTAATGCATCATTAACAAAAGTCACTGTGTTTGTTAACAAGACGCTATCCGTAGCGATTCTGGCGCGAACGTTAGTGACATATACACAATGCTCCAGACACTCTCGTAACGGGAAGAGCCATATAATGGTAATATTTTGGGTGCGTTTATTCGTTAAGAACGGCACGTTTTTTATTACAAAAAAACTACGAAAATACGCCTCGCGAGTTCGTTACGAGAGTAACAAAGATACCCACCTAATGTCACCAATACCTAAGCGCCTTTTTACTACCATAGCCGCAAGATATAATTTTGATGCACAATTCCCCCTTAACAATCGTCCAACTTTTTCACGGATATGATGCAAGTCACGTGGTGTACCCCTCCCCCCCCATTGTCTCTTTTCCTCCCGCTCGCTATCTCCTCAACATAGCGACGTTTCGGGAGATGGGGTGAATCACTACTTCCATTCGCTTTTTCACTGTTACGCAAAACTGGGAAAATTTCCCATTCACTCCCGTCCGCAAAGAAGTTTTATTTTAATAAAACAGTGAGTGTCGCTTGATGGATTAATTAGACTTGCTAGATAAGATTATAATATATATAATATTCAAAAATTAGATTCATACAAATAAACTACCGATGCAAAGAAAAACAAGATACTACACTGCTGGTCACCGTAAAGGCAACACCCTGAAGGAAGTACGCAAATAACATGAAATTTACAACATGCATTAATGGAGGTGAGATATGCAATGATTAGAATTTCAGCGCAGACACACATCACGCATGCCTGTGGCGCCACCTCAAAGCGCTATTTAAGGCTTGGAGATCTCGGCCATTTCAAGTTCGGCAATTGTGTTTTTCTTGTGGTTTGTTCAAAAAACGATCAGTTATGTCTCGAAGAAAACAGCGATCAGCTTTTGATCAAGTATCCGAGTTCGACAGAGGAAGGATAGTGGTCTACCGAGATTGTGGATTATCTTTTAGGGAAATCGGTAGTCGTGTTGGGCGAAACCAAACATCTGTAATGCGGATATGTGACCGTTGGATCCAGGAGAGTACGACGGACCGATGTGGTCGATCGCATCCACCTCAGTGCACCACTTCACGTGAGAACAGGCAAATTGTGATCATGGCAGTGACGGATCGCTCAGTCCCATCACGAACCATAGAACAGCACATTGAGTCTGTAAGGCCTTATTCAGTGTCTGCGCGTACCATTCGACGCCGTTTACAGTAGAGTGATCTGTCCACAAGACGTCCATTGCTTGGTCTACCCTTGACGGAGAACCACAGACGGCAGAATGGAATGGAAGGATGTGGGGGGCAGAATGGAATGAAGTTGTCTTTACTGACAAGTCACGCATCTGTCTGCAACACCACGATGGTCGGATTCGAATCTGGAGACACCGTGGAGAGAGGATGCTGAACAGCTGCGTTATACACCACCCACTGGTCCTGCACCGGGTATTATGGTATGGGGTGGTATTGGATATAACTCTCGCACTTCTCTAGTACGCATTGCTGGTACTTTAAACAGCCAGCGCTACATCTCCAAGGTTTTGGAGCCAGTTGTCCTTCCTTACCTTCAGAGCTTGGCCACAGCCATATTTCAACAGGATAATGCGCGACCACACGTGGCACGCATTGTCCAAAAGTTCTTCGTCAATCACAAGATTGAATTGCTTCCCTGGCCGGCTCGCTATCCGGATCTTTCACCGATAGAAAACATGTGATCCATGGTTGCTCAACGATTGACCCAAATTACACCCCCAGCTGCCACACCAGATCAACTTTAGCAACGTGTAGAAGCTGCTTGTTCTGCTGTACCCCAAAAACACATCCAAAGTCTCTTTGAATCAACGCCGAGGCGTGTGACAGCGGTGATCTCCAACAATGGTGGTTACTGATTCTGGCAGGAACCACACTTCACAGAAGTTTATAAATTTAATCATTTGATGCTTGGTCAACATGTTATCTACAAAATAAATTTTGTTGTGCTATCTCTTGTCTTTCTTGATGTTGCATTCATAATGGCCAGCAGTGTAGAACGAACCCTTTGATGACCACACCCACTCATGATAAAATCTAAAAATCATAATATTTGTCACTATAGCAATCGTTATATTATATAAATTTATACTTACAATAATGTCATCAAATTTTTGAAACGATTAAAATACGTTCGTATCACACTGCAGGAAAGAAGAAACACAGATAAACTGCTTCGGATTATCGGGAAGACTATTGTGCAATATTTCGGAGAATCCCACAATTCAAATAAAAGAGCGTTAAACCGAAACAGCGTTAAGCGGGGTCTTATTGTACTTCGATCCGTACGTTTAAAATACAACACATTTTTCAACTTGTTAAATTTGTAACGTACCATTTTTAATGCCAAAGTATTTGGAAAAATGTAGAATTATTGATTATTCTAGAAAAATAAATTTTTTAAATTTTATTTCTATGTTTTATATTTTGAGATAATAATTCCTTTTTCAGTTCTGCTGTTAGGCTCAAGAATTTCATTTAAAATATGTAGGTTCAGAAATTATGAAAAGAACAAAACAAAATTTAAGATAAAATTATAATTCTTTCCATTTGAACTTCAAAAACTGCAAATATAAATTAAAATTTTATTAGTTGTAATATATATTAGCTGAAGTTTATCTCTTTAGTTTTTATTTTAAAAAACTTTTGAATTTAGAATTTTATTAAAACTATATGATAAAAGCATGTCACACTTTAAAAATTTTACATTATTTTTTACAAATTCATAAAATGTATCGGAATGTAACGAAAGTTTTGCACCAAAGAAAGTTCTTAATAAAGTTAGAAGAAAACACATGAAAGTAGTACCTTTGATGCGGATAGTAATCCCCACACTCAAATCTATATTTTTTGCCAACAATTTAGTAGCTTTTCAAAGTCTGCGGTCCAGAAACTTAGTGGCTATGAGTCCAAAAACAGTTCAATTTCATTTCAGGCATCCTGTGCTGAATCGTAAAAAAACATCAGTTAGATGTAACTACAAATGTGAAAAAAGGTAAAAGTCGGAAGGAGCGATGTTGGGGCTATAAAGTGAGTGCGGGCAAAAGAGCCCATTAAAGTCAAAATAGAAGTCATGCTCGAGTCTGGTGAATGCAGAGACATGCGGTCTTGCATTACCTTGATGGAACAGTGCCTTCTTTTCAGTTCAACGTTTCGCCTTGATAGAGCGTCAACATCGACTAGCATTTCGCTGTACACCTTACTGTCGATGGTTTTGCTTTTACCAGATACTCTTTGGGGATAATACCATGGAAATTCCACCAGATAAAAAGCATGCTTTTGTTATTCAAATTGCACTTAACGAAGCTACTAATAGCTACCAGAACCCCCTTTTCGGTTTGTGTATCTGAAGTAAATCCACTTTTCATCTCAAACGATGATCGGGTTCAGAATATTGTCCTTGCGTTGATATTTGAGTAGATTAGAGCACAAATTGGTACACGCCTGTCCTTATCTGCTTGAGTCGGCTCATGCGGCTCTCAGCAATTGAACTTTACGACAAGGTTTATGCGATGCATAGCTCAACCAATGAGAGGGGCACTGAGACGTATAACTCCCTAAATAGCTCTCGAGTGGTTGAATACTGATATTCTTCCATAAGTTCTCGCAATCATGACTCATCAACATCTACCAGAGCGCTGTGCTTATTGAAGTCCTTGCTTTTGAACTTTCGGTACCAAGCCTTCCCAGTGTCGTATGATACAATAGTATTACCTAAAGCTGTACATATGATTTTGTGATATTCTGTAGATGGCTTTTTGCACCAGAACTGGAAGTAAATGATGGTTATTATCTAGTAGCATTATAGTTCCATTTCAGGTACCTTGTATTTTGTGCGATAAAGATATTTCTCCACAGATTCCATTCATACGGTATATTAAACTAGGTCTCTTTGAAATACCAAAGATTTTCTGACAAAATTTGACGACATTAGTGGTGGCAGGAAACTTATGTTACAACCAGATATTTAAAAAAAGAAACAAGTCTTAATTCTTTGTTTTTCCTTAGTAATAAATTAAACAGATGCATTAAAACAATCATTTGTTCGTTTTATTTTAAGAGGACACAGTACGATTCAATTGACAAAAATCGGTCAAAAAATCAAATATAAGTTTTTTAGCCTAAATTATTATTTGTATACTTTTCTATAACCTCACAAAATTTGAACGCTCTAAATTTAAAAAATACAGAATTATGATAGCTTTTAAGTTTATTTTTATTCACATCCCTATGGCAAATCAAAACTTTAAACTCACTTATCTCAGAAAGATAAAATAACTAGTTTGTCTTCATGCTAAGGTTTTTTTTTCTATTGTGCCTAATGCTTTGAATATTTTTTACCTATTGCTAATAGTACATGTAACAAAAGTTAATATGTATTTCTGAATCAAACCATTACTCATTTTTTTAAAATTAATTGATTTCAGAATTTATACATTTTTTAAGGAATTTTCAATAAGCATTCATAAAAGAAATATTGTACAAACACCAATCATGTTATCGCAAACCCCATACCAACATAGTTTGACTTACTTGTAAATCAAATTTCATGCATGTACGTAAATTTTTGAAGAAGTAGCATTTTAAAATCACTTCATATACTTTAAGCTTTTTCCTTAAAAAATTCAATGGTTAGCTTTTTATGAAATTTTGAGCACACAAAATTTGTTTTACATAGTATACACACATAGGAGGAAACCAAAAAAATTTTGAAAATCCTTAAGTAATAAATTTGTGCGTAAATTTTACTATATCTCCTTAACTTAGTAATTTTATAAAGAGCTAGAGAGATATATAGAAATTATTGTGAGTTGTATTCTGTTGAAACAACAAATTAAAAAATTTAATATTTCTGCATTGAACCTCTTACATAATGTTTATCTCTAAATATGTTTCTTTCTTTTACTAATACAATAACATTATCATTTTTGGTTGTATTTAGTGTTCAGTGTATTTATAAAAAGTTAATTTATTTGTTCAAAATTAAGGAAGTATAAAACATTCTTATTTATTCTTCGCTTGTCAAATTCTTTACTAACAGCATGAATTTCAGTAAACAATTCATTAAGAATCGAATAAATTTTTCAAGTAAAATTTTCTATTGAGGATGATGACATCGCGTTTAAATTTTCTATGAAAATTAATAATGGATAAATATCTCCGAAAGAGACGAGCACTGTTAAAGAAATATTTCTAATTTAACTTTTACATATTTAGAAATTCTGTTTCAATTGGTTAATCACAAGTAACAAATCCTATGGTAATAGAAAATCATTGCATGTGATGTAATCATAATTCAAATCTTTCACTGAAAAATCTTCCATTTATAATATTTATTTTCTGTGTTATATAATTATACATTTATCTACAAACAAATATACACAAAAAATACGTATTGTAAAATAAATCACAAAATTCTTTTGCTCAGTTAATTTATCCATTGGATTTTGAATTTATCCTTTTCTAAAATAGAATTCGAAAAAACTGATACTTTTTCAATCAAAACTGATCCATTTCAATCATTCTAAAGCCATTCAAATTTTACGAAAATCGCGAATCACTTCAACTGAATAATTAATATATAAAGAAATCTGGGAGAAAAATATCGTTTGGCGAGAACTGAAGTAATCGTCTGACAAATGAATGAAGCGAAATCTCCAAAAAAATAATAATAAAAAGATGCAACAGAGACATCAAGATACTCGATTCAGAAGGAGAAACAGTTTTAAATTTGACACGAACGATTTCCTGTCACTAAAAGTCATTTACAGAGACTAAATGGTAAGGCGTATCGATTTCTTTTATTACTTATCACTCCTTACGGAAGTGATGCGATGTTGGGTACTTATTTGCGAAGATTCTGTTGGTAGAGTTACATACTCTTCCAGCAAATATATGTATGGAAAATGCGTTTTGTATTTTGGTTTAATATTTAGTTTTCTCAAAGAATTGATTGCTCTATGTGAGTTTTATTCTGCTAAATGTATATTTAATTGATATGCTAAAGGGAATTGTGTGAATATAATTTTTAAGCTGTAGATTGGTGTATTATGATATGCTTTCAAATTAAAAATAAAGATATCATCAGAGATATTGCTTGAAAATATAAATGTCAAATAATTAATGCAGCTATATACATCACTTTTTGTTGGATAAAAGTAGACATATTTCATTGTAATTTTAATACAAAATTGTCGTATATTTTCATGTTGTTTTATTTTTTGGAAAAGGATTTTATATCTAGCTTTTTTTAAAAAAGCGTCAACCGTAGAATATGCTTTTGACGTACTTAAAATAAAAAGAAAGTTTTTTAATCAAGTAATTATTTCTTTTCACAACCTTAAGTATGATCAAAATTATGCTTTATTTTATGGGAATGCTTATTAAAAACGGAAAGATACATTTTTGTAATTGTTTAAACAAAGGTGTTTAGCAATATATAGTTACGTAAATCGGGGTTCGAGGATTTTAGGCAAAATCAGTTGTAAACAACAAGACAGTTCTTTAAGAGCGATGAGTATTTATTGTCGAAAATCAATCCTTGAAATACAGGATTCAGCAGCAAAATTCACAGAATAAATAACAGAAGGATTTCACACCTTCAACAGCACTCAGACACAATAAAGAGTGTCTAAAATACACGTATGTAAATGACTATTCACACGCACACCCGAGCTGATCAAGTTCAAGGCAAGTCTACTAATCGCTAATCTAAACAATGCTCACTACTCGCTGGTTGAAATCAGACTCGCTACTCGTTGGCTGAAACCAGACTCGCTACTCGCTGGCTGAAACCAGACTGACTCTTGCGGCGAGTATCACTCTATTTATAGCTGGGACCGAAAGCTCCGGAAAGATGCGCTCGCGTCATAGATCGTGAAATTAGTGGATTTCTCTACTAATTTCTAGAAGAATCCATAGGGTCTCGAACTCGCCAACATGGTCGAAAAAGTCGCCAACTTGGTCGCCAAAAATGATGCCAACTTGGCTCTATCGCCAATATTTCGCCAAGTTCCCATTGAATCGCCATTATAACGTAAGGGACGGCGTTGCTTGTGAATATTACAATTTTAACATGAAATAAATATAGCATAGAGTATTATAAAGGCATTGCACATCCAAAAACAAATTATTTACATTATTTTATACAAAATTCGTAACAATATCATCCAAGGTCAATTGCTTTTTACAAAAGCCATTCTTCCTTCTTCTTTACTTTATCAGTTTCTTAATTCATTCAAAAATATTGCTTTAATTCTTCTATAAAAATATTCTGTAAATTAATCTTTCGTTTGTTATATTCTAAATTAAATCTTTATAATTGCATATTTTAATTGTATTATCTTGTTAATTTTATATTATACTAGAGTCTATTTAATTTTCCCCCAAGATTAATTCAACAATTTGATAAAAAAATTGCTTATATATTGAAGATTTTTTGAAGATTCTCTCAAAATACTCTCATATTATAGAAGAAATTAAATATAATTATTCTACTTATTTTAAGTAAATAAAATATTATTAAGTTGTTCTAAGTAAATAAAATATTTTCGTCGTATACCTCGATTTTTTTTGTAACATGATGTAGATAAATTTCTTAAATACTGCTGGCTATTAAAATTGCGACACCAAGAAGAAATGTAAAATGCAAAACGTTACTTAGTTACTTATTGTACGCATATATCACAATAGGAAGAAAATATGATATGTTTGAAAGTAATTTGGGATATACAGAGTCCAAAAGAAGTACGCACAGCTGAAGCCTCTGACAGTTAAAATTGCTCTAATCCAGAGGCATCCATTGAGTGAAACTGAACTTCGATAACAGATACGAGCTTGTCATTCCATGCTACATCATGTCTATGCCACACTTCATCTATCGTAGCGTTTGGAGAAGGGCGACGGCTTAGTCTCTCAGCAATAGGTAAAAGATCTGGAGAAAGAGCTGGACAGGGTCCTCATTCAAACAAATTTTGTGTCAAGATAAGTCAGGACACGTTGGGCAACATGCGGTTTTGCATTATCTTGTAGAAAATGACGTCTCTGAGGCCTTGACGACAAGACCTAGACTCTAATAAGGGCATAGAATCTTAAAAGTGTAACAATGACCGTCAAATTATCAACGACGTGTTCGTGTTGCATACTCTATGGCTGCCTACACCATTACTCTAAGTGCAGGCTCCAAAGGACGATACTGAATATAAGTTGATCATGTCTGCTCTCCTAGGCCCCTCTAGACATTGACATGTTTATGATGAGGCTTCACGCAGAACAAGAACTCATCTGAAGAGAAGACATGGTCTTGTATCAAATTTTTTAGCGGAGCGCACTACTTTCACTACGCGTCTCCATTTTGCAATATCAAAGGAAACTGCTGTAATGGTCACCGTGAAGACAGCCGTTTTACTCAAGATCTCGTCGAACTATCCGCAAGGATCCTTGTATTGCAAACAAACCTACTTCTTGACTCATGATTTCTGATATGACTGTCCTACAATACCGAACTGACAACATGCCTATCCTTTCGGGCGATAGTGGTGCAGGACCGTTGAGATCCGGCATTGAGTTCAATATGAACCTGCCTTATTCATCGATTCCATATTCATATGACATGCGTTGAATTTGAAGCAATACAATATCACTGCTGTAAACTACACTCTCAACAGGTCACGATCCATCTGTTATCGAAGACCAACACATTCTACTAGCAGCTTCCTTTTCTTATATAAGGCAAAATGCAATCTTCTCGCAACCAACGTTCAAATGTGATTTCCGAATGAGAAGACTGCAATGTGTAACTTTAATTCATAAATATACACAAAATAGTTATAAAACTAAGAATAATTCGTCAATATAGTAAAAAGTATTAGCTACAGTTGTACTATAGCAATCTCCCGGCCTTAGTAACCAGGAATGCCGGTTTAAGCAAAATTTTGCGGCTAGCCAACCTTCACGTGTATTTTCCAATACTCTGGCCATAGGGAAAGTAAGAAATATCAAGAGAAATTTAATTATTATAAAGAAAACCACTTTTTATTAATATAAAATGATAAAATTATAGCCTATTATAATTGCTAGTATATTTAAAAATCAATGCTAAAAACAAATAAATGAAAAAACTTACCACGTGAGTACAGCAATAACCATTTTTCCCGCACGATAGAAAGGAGTGAGTATATCAGTAACGCATAAAATTAGAGAGTTAAGATAAAATAACATTGAGTCTATATATATATATC
Source organism: Trichonephila clavata (assembly GCA_019973975.1). NCBI lineage: Eukaryota > Metazoa > Arthropoda > Arachnida > Araneae > Nephilidae > Trichonephila > Trichonephila clavata. The sequence goes on from BMAO01002600.1 coordinate 39,421, forward strand.
CGTTTAAAAACTCTAAATATTGTTTTAAAATTTATAGAAAATAAAAGTACAACAAAGACATATACCATTAATTTTAAATAAAATATATTATTATTAATTTATTTAGCATGTGGTGCCATCTATCGATTAACTGTACAACTAATTAAAAATTCTATCGTTATTACACATTACACTGAAAATTGATAGAAATATAACTGTAAATAAAATTATCAAGGTAACCATGTTCAAAACAATGTTTAATAAAGTTATTAAAATTTAATTATATATTCGATCTATAACTAACTAATGCGTTATTACGATAAATTTAATTAAATATAATATTTCTGTATATAGATATAGATAAATTGAATTCCAGTATGGCACTTTAAGAATATATACATATTTCAATAGAATTTTGCTCAGCATTATTAACAGAAAGGGGGAAGTCTGCCTACTAAAAAAAAAGTGTTAAACCCTACTTTTATATAATTTCTTTTATATATAAAAGCTGTCTTAAGTCAGCAATTCTTAATATATTGATATATTGCAGCATCCATGTATATATAATCTAGCTGCATGGCCCGGCGTTGCACGGGCTTTTACCGAGGGTATAAACTAATCTCTATGTTAATTTCCTCCTTTCTTTCTGATGCCAGATTTTTTGTGTGGGTGTGACCCGTACGATGTGAGTGCATGGCCCGTGAGTGCGTGCCATGGCTTTCTCGTTTAACATTTTCAAATTACGAAATTTCACAACTATTTTAAATTTTGAAGTAAAATTATCGGTTTTTTTTAATGTTCGACTCCGATATTGATTCATTTTATTTTTAAAAAAAGATAGCTTTCGGCATTTTATTTTTTAAATTACTGATTCTAGATGATCAATGAACTTTTTAAAAATCATATTCATTTAAATGCATCAATATTTATTCATTTTAAAAGGAATCATAAAATAGGCAAAGTATTATTGTTTTGAAGGGAAAAAAATTCGAATCGTGACGAAATAAATTATGTTTGGTATTTATAAATTTATTAAATCACTGATTTCAAAAGAGAAAAGTATGAACTTTTTTGGTTTAGATGGTTTACTTATCATAATTATAAGAAATACATACATAACGATTGAAAAATTTCGTTTAATGATTTACAGAAAACAATACTACTTTATTAAAAAAAAATATTTATTTAAAGCAATACATTTAAATGTATTGCAAATAAACTTATTTAAAATAATAATAACGGAGTAAAAACGCGATTAAATTTTTCACAAATATAATTAATGAAAAAATTCTTACCGTTACCTATTGAAACGACTGTTTACTTCTTTATTGCGTTGTTTTTGAGTGTTAGATTTTAAAAAAAGTTACAAAAAAAAAGGTAAAAAGCCTTTATTTACACATTTACAGTATAAAATTCAAAAATAAAATAATACTATGTGATAAAAATATATTTCAGAATATTTCCTTATATTTTTTATGATATATTTTTCTTATATTCCACTGTACTTCAATAAATCAATCTTTAAGAATAAAAAAAACTATCGGTTGTGAAGCGTTATATGAAAGAGCGTCCCGTCGCAAATAGCAATGTTATGAAGAAATTCGTCTTTTTCTGCATCATTGAAAGACTCAAAGCTATCTCAACCTTTCCCGTCTTCCAAACAGAAAGCTAAAGCAAAGTGAACCTCGGCGCAATTGAGAATTTTTTTTAAGTTTTCATTTTTTTGAGGGCTTAACTTACACGTTAAAGTTTTGAATTTCTCATATTAATTGTAAAATCAAAGTACTTTTAAATAAAAAATGTACAAAAAATTTGTTTAGATTACTTCTCGCAAAAACGGTATTTTACGAAAATCACAAAAAGTTTTTTAAAATCCGTAATTTTTAAGCAAGTTTTTCAATCTTCACACAGAAATTGGACAACATTATTCTACAAACGTAAAAAAAGTTTTGTACGATGATTTTAATAAATGACGAAGTTATTTAATGTTGAGTTAAAATTTTGAGTATTCTTTAAAAAATCATAGAAAAAAATGTTTTCAGTATTTTATTTTTTAAATGACTGATTCAAAAAGAAAAATGCATGAACTTATTTAACACAAAATATTGTTTTAATAACACGAAAATAAATTCATACGCAACGATTTAGAAAAAGATTTTCATAAAAACGCATCGGTCTTAACTCGATTTTAAAAAATCATAAAAAATAGAAAATATTATTATTTTGCAAAAAAAAATTATACTGTATCGTGGCGAAAGAAATGATCTTTCCGATTCTGTAATTATTTTTTGTCTGATTTAAAAAACAAAAATCGGATGGCTGTTTAAGTAACGTCGAGAATACCGAAAAATTTCACCCTCTGTTCATTCACGACGCTAGGCGGGGAAAATAACGCGCAGGGTTAAGACAATTATGCGTTTTAAGGTTTTTAATTAATATCTTTTTAACTAATTACAATATCGGAATGAAAAATAGTTTACGTCCTATTCTCAGACCTACTGAATATAGCCACAAAATTTCATAAGAATCAGCCACACCGTTTCGGAGGAGTTTGGTTACAAACACTGTGACACGAGAATTTTACATATTAGATATATATATATATTAAATTCTCTTATTTTTATAATTTCTATTTGCAATTCTGTTTTACAATTTCTATTTTTGTATGATTCAGCTATAGGGATATATTGATGATTTATATGTATCGTAGAGAATATCATATATATATATAAATATAAGATATGTAAATGAAAATTTTAAACTTAAAAAGCAACATAAGCTCTTCGAAAGCTCTTTTCACTCATTTCATATGTTATAAGCTTATCAAAATGTTCTTCAACCAAAAACTGTCATGCAATCCATGGCTATATGTTCAAAAACCCATATTAAATCTTTTTCACCCTTCATCTCGCTTAGAAGAAAATAATGCAAATGAAAAAATGTATATACCTAATTTACGTAGTATATTTAAATAAATATCAAATCAAATTACTTATTAAATTAACTTCTTTAAGAAGCATTCAACACCTAGATTATTTATAGAAAATATTTCATCATTTCAAACAGAAAAATATAGTGTTTAATATTTTATTTCTAGTCTTTCACATTTTCGCAATCTTTTTAAACAAACTTCAAACCAGTATGTAAACATTTTTAAAAGAAAATAAGATTAAACCTACAAAGCGTTTAGGTGTCAAATGCCACTATGAATGCACGTCATTCAGAAAAAGCAATTATACTTTTTTTCCATGTGTCTTAATAAATTCACCATTAACATTTCTCTTCATGCTTGAACTATTTCAAAAGTTTCTAAATCCACTCAGCTTTACAAACAACAACAGTGAAGGCATTAATTTTTTCAAAGTGAAATGAGACACTAAAAATTGGAAGAATTAAATTATCTTAGGGATTCTCGCTTTAACTGTAAACTGTTAGAAAATGATTGATGTTGATTAATATCTGTGTTCTAAAGCTGCGTTAAGCCTAATTCGAGGATTACTTTTTTATTCCTTTTAATCAATATTCTTTTGAGAGTTTAACGTCATGTTTTTCTTTAATTTTTCTCCCCATTCTTCCTCATATGACAGCTACTGATTTTTAATAAGGTTTCTTTTAAGCTGTAGTTTTCCTTACAGATATAGTTTTTCATTTTTGTTTTTAGAATTTATTCCACAAGAATGTTAAGCAAGAACGTAAAAAGGAAAAGCTTGAAAAGCATAAAACTGGTGTTTGTTAATGTTGTTGAATTAGTTTTACGTTGTTTTCTCAACAAATGTTTTCTGTTGTTCTAGTTTTCTTTTTTTGTTGAAATACTTTCATGTGGTGTTCAAAGCAAATATTTTTTTTTTGTCTGAATCGTTTTGTTAATTCATTTCTAACATCCTGTCTGAACATATTTTTTAATAAAATTTGAAAAATAACTCTGTTTGAGGTAAATTTTAGTTTTTATTTGAATCTTTACAAAATTATTAATAATAAATTATAGACAAAGAAAATTGCTGGTTAAGAATGATTTTCTAAAACATAAATCTTATTTAAGCTGGCAATAAAAGATTTCACTCACACGTCCTTTATTGCAAAATGAAATAAAGCATCAACAGCTTTTTGAAAAACTTGATTGCTTTTGTTTAAAATCCATTTAAATCCTTTTGATTAATGTTTATGATTTCTTAAATCACTAGAATTTATCTCTGAAATATTATTTCAAGTGATTTATGATCAATTTAAAAACAAAACATACCAGGTGAACATACTGATAAATTTTGGAAAGTTCTATAAATATTCTTATCGAAGAAAAAAATGAAATTTATTATTTAATATTGAGAATTTTTGAATGGATTTTTAAAAAAAATATATGAGAGTTACTTGGTATATATACATAAACAAACCCATGTATATCCCTTTTGGAATTTTTTTAAAGAAAAATAACATTTCTTTAGCACATTCATGGGAAATCTCTTCTCAAATACCTTACAAGTATTGTTATGAAAATACGTTTCAGTTTTCTCAATGTCAATCTTGAATAAAGTTTAACAATAAGTCATCTCGATCGAATTTCGTAAGTCTCGAACAGAGACTTCTGGATTGATTTTAAAGCTATTGGAAATTTCAATATTTGTATACGTATCCCATTTAAAGTTCGTATAACTTTAGATTGAGATCTTATAATGTTTTTCGTTCCGATATGAAACATGCTTTCTGAAAGTTCATCTCCTTTTTTTTTTAAAGAAAATCTCAATGATCGAAATAAAACAATGAAATTGGGGATTTAAAATGAAAACAAAAGGATGATTTATATCAAATACATTTTAATACTTATTAATTCTGAAATAAAATAATGAAGATTTTTGAAATTTGAAATGGATTACTTTGAAAAGTTAAGAAATAATGAAAATTCAAAAAATTCACAGAAAAAAATATTGCTTGCAAACCCCTGTCATCTAATTCAGTTGAAGCAAAGTATTTAATTTACGATTTAGTTTTAGGAGCTATTGAACAATCTGATAAATTATCATTATAAATAAAAAAGAATACGTTTAAAGTCACAAATTTTTCGTTAAGATAATTAATTATAAGAATAAAGAATGAATCAAAAAACAATAATTTGCTAAAGTAAAATTTTATTCAATATTTTCTTCAGAAGTGTTGAAGATGATTGAGCTGAATAAATGTTTGAATAAATTTTGGATTGCATGAAATCAATACAATCTTTTCAGCATTCACGCCTCTTTTGTATATATTATGACTATAAAAATACGGTTAATGTTTTTTTACAAATCGCAAAGATACACAAAAAAAATTCTAGAATGGCTTTTTAAAATGAAATGACATTTCATTGAAAGAAAAGTACTTTTTATTTAATCATTAATTAAAGAGAGTGATGAGATGTATTATTTTTCAACCACTGAACACATGTATTAAAGAAAAAAAATGCATAATTCACAAGGAAATAAAAACTAGTTTTTATCATTTTTCTTTTTGAGTACTTTATTTGGTAAAATCAGTGAACAAGGTGACTAACTACGTGTAGAACCATGCTTTTGAAAGAGCTTATAAATGAATACTTTTTGGATATTTAGTGTCAGTTGAATTGGAATATGTAAATAAAATTGTTTTAAGAATATTATCATAAGAAAAGCTTATTTAAATGATGAAAAATTATTCAATGCAATGTTTTCGTAAAAACATTGCATTTTTGGCAAAAGCATGACATATTTCAAAAAAAAATTTTTTAATGAAAAATGCTTCTATAATGATAATATTTTTCCAATATGTAGCTAAGACTTCTCTACAGAGAAGGAACTAGGATTTTTGAAAGATATAATTTAGGTGTCGTTTTTTTTATATATTCACCTTTTAATACATCAGTGTAGAGAAATGTCAACAAAAACTCTGGTTATTATTTGATGTGATAGTAATAAAATAATGGGAAGAATGTCTTAAAATTCTTGTTCAGGCTTGCTGAGAAAATTAGGATATATATATATATATATATGTGTGTGTGTGTGTGTGTGTGTGTTACCGGGGGGGGGGCAAAGTATGAAATCCGGCGTTCTATGCAATGCCTACATCTAGTCGGCAATGTATGAAATGATTCCTATTTCACACATTGACTAGGCATTGTATAGAATGCCTAATGAGAAACCGGCAAAGTATGAAATACATCTCAGATTCATTTCGAATATTGCCAATTGGCAAGATATAAAACTTTTAACGCGTGTCTCAGGTTCAGAATCTCTTAGTTGTACATAGCTGTTTGCTCGGAAATGTCAAATTACTCAATTTTACTTAAACTTATTCAACTTGGTTTTTTCCTGTGCTACCTGAAAATGGAAAAGCAAGCTATAGTGTTGGAGAATGAGACATGGTCTAAAGCAGGGGTTGGCAACCTATGTCACACGAGCCACATGTGGCATGCGGAACAATTCTCAGTGGCCCTTTGCACTACTCAACAAATTTGTAAATTTTTGAATTGTTTCATCGCTCTACTGTGTGGTTCGCTGAATCATATTGGTAGATTGGTTTGACACGCACTGGCTAAAAGATTGCCGATCCATGGTCCATAGACATGAAACAACTATTCAACGGTTTGTTGCCTAAAATTCGAGTTGATGCTCGAAAAAAAGGTTTTTTCTTAACTGAAATTACTTGAAGTTAATAACTGATATAAAAAATGCTAAAATGACTACTAAGAACAAACCCAGGGACTATTGGTTGCTGAATAGCTATGATGTGATGTTTGTGGAAAATAAAAGTAAACTCATTTAAACTGTTAAAGAAAGCCTCAGCACCATAAAACAGTGGTCCCCAACCCATGTTCCGTGGATCAAAGGGTATATGGTCCCTCAAGGAGCATTAAATTATTTCCATTATATTTAGTGGGGTGTATTTTTCTCGTGTTTGTGCGACTTTCCATGAAAGTCACTTTATATTTTATGTGAAATCATTTTATAATTATTTTTCGGTGCAAATGAATTTTACTCTGAAGGCATGTTTATAAATACAATTACATAATAAAATCAAAACAATTTAAAATACAAATAATCAACTTCCCACCCTTAGCAGGCTGCCGTAAAATTATCAAACGTTGACTGGTCCAAAAGAGAAAACTGTTGTGAAGAACTGCTATACAGTATTACGTCATAGATTCTTTTTCCCCCCAATGGGGCTGCAGATTCATATTTTTACCATTTTCAGACCTAGTACATTCTCCAGAGGCTGGTATCCCTTTTTAGTGCGGCATCATGCAAGCGATACCAATTGCCGACGGTAATTTTGACACCCAGTTTGACGATGTGAACTTGTTCTAGGAATTTAATTTGCCTAGAGCAAAATTCGTTTCGTGATTCTGGGGATATGATAGATTTCTGAAAGAACTTTCAACCAAATACAAAAATGTTACACGTTATGATATTGAACTGTACACAACCCTACGTGAAATTTGCCAGAAAAAAACAGAAAATTATTTTTTAAAAAAAGGTACTGTAATACAAAACATTGATTTTTTTTTTCCGAATACCAATATATTGGCACTTGTAATGAGTGAGAAATAGGATGGTTTCTACCCACTTGGAACTTCTGAAGGAATTTTAATACCAAGTATATGAGAAATCACAATTTAACAATAATTTTTTAAAGGCAGCCTCATTATTTTGTCAGAATAACATCTGTACTTTTAGGAATGTAAGTCATTGATATAATATCCTTATCATGACCTTTTTTTATACTTTGCCTAAATAGCTTTAGGCATTCTATAGAATGTTTGGGCACTCAATACAATGCCTGGGAACTCTGTACAATGCTTAGGCAAAGTGTGTAATCAATCTCATATTTCATACTTTGCCTAAAAACGTCCGGCATTGTATGGAATGCCTAGGCATTCTATAGAATGCCAGCATTTCATACTTTACCGGTAACATATATATCTAATATATGAAATTCTCGTGTCACAGTGTTTGTAGCCAAACTCCCCCGAAACGACTAGATCAAATCTTACGAAATTTTGTGCGTATATTCAGTAGGTCTGAGAATAGGACGTAAACTATTTTTCATTCCGATATTGCAATTAGTTAAAAAGATATTAATTAAAAACCTTAAAACGCCTTAATTTTTTACGCCTGCGGGTTGTTTACTTGGCAGCACTTCCATTCCGTTTCGGCCGAGCGGTGATCCGACGTTTTCCACCATCTTAAAATTGCCATCCAATTTTTACTGTTGAAATCAGACAAAAAATAATTACAGAATCGGAAAGATCATTTATTTCGCCACATTACGGTATAATTGTTTTTGCAAAATATTGATATTTTCTATTTTTTAAGAATTTTTTAAAAAAGGGTTAAAATTGATGCACTTTTATGCAAATTATTTCTAATCTGTTGCGTATGAATTTGTTTTCGTTTTATTAAAACAATATTCTACACTAAATAACTTCAAGCCTTTTTATTTTAGATCCAGTCATTTAAAAAATAAAATTCACAAAACAATTTTTTTAAAGATTTTTCAAAAAATACTCAAAATTTTAATTTAACATTGAATAACTTTGTCATTCATGAAGATAATCGTACGAAACTTTATTTCCGTATGTAAAAGAATATTATCCGTAATCTGTATGAAGATTGAAAAAATTGCTTAAAAATTACGGATTTTAAATTTTTTTTTTGTGATTTTCGTAAAAAACCGTTTTTGCGAGAAATAATTTAAAAGTATTTTTTGTACATTTTTTTTATTTAAAAGTACTTTATTTTTGCAATTAATTTGTGAAGTTTGAAAGCATTAACTTTCAAATTATGCCCTATAAATAAAAAAAAATTAATAAAAAATACGCGATTTTACAGTTAGCCAAACCTTGGAGTCGAAAAATAGTTTTGCGCCAAAGACCTTTGAACTGTTTAACCGTCGACTGCATCTAACTCAAGGGTTACACTAAAAAGTTCTACCTTAAACGGGGGAAATCAGTAAATTTGGCGAGTAAAAAAAAAAAAATGCGAGTGAAAAGGTTATTTTTGCTTCAATTTTCGTCATTTTTTCTTTAGATAATTTTCAAATTTAAATCATTATAGATGTTAGATTAAAATGACAAAATGTATTCAATACATTTCTGAGACTCATTTAAAATATTTATCAGTTTCAAAATTTTTGTTCTCTTTCATAAAACTTATAGTTTACTTTAAAATAATGCCTAATGTATAAATCTTTTTTTGACATATAATTTCATAATAAAAACGCAAAATTTGCCCATTTCGAATTTTTTTTTTTTTGAATTATTCAGTTAAATAAGCATAACTTCCTAAGAAAAAAAATAAAAGCTATGTTCAATTAAAAATTCTTCATTATTAATTGCGTGTTTTTAATATATCAAAAATCACTAAATTGGCATGTCACAATTAATTGCTAAATGAATATTTTTAATCAATATTAGTATAAAATAATTAGGTAATTTTGTTTTGCATTTTATGATTTCTTCTAAAATGAATAAATATGGATGAATTTAAATGAAAATGAATTTTAAAAAGTTCATTGATCATTTAGAATCAGTAATTAAAAAAATAAAATGCCGAAAACTATCTTTTTTTTTTACGAATTTAAATAAAAAAAATTTTTTTTTTACAAAGCAATGATATTTTGCATATTTTATGATTTTTTTCTAAAATAAATCAAAATCTTTTCTTTTAAATAAAAATGATTTTTAAAACTTTTAGAATCAGTGATTTAAAAAATAAAAAGCCAAAAACTTTTTTGAACAAATTTTAACAAAATAAGAACTCAATTTTAACTCAATAATAACTAATTTTAACTCAAAATACTTAAAACAATCATTTAATAATTTCTTCTTTTATAAAGATAATTGCATGAAACTTTTTTTCCGTGTGTCGAACATTTCAAAGTATCCTCACAATTTTACTTCAAGATTTAAAATAGTATTAAAAATTTTGTAATTTGAAAAATTTCTACTTTTCTGTCTTTTTTCAACATACAACTATTTTTAAAAAGGCTACATTTTCGTTTCCGGGGGCTAAAAAATTGCAACGAAAGAATTGAAAAGTGATTGAGTGATTTATAAATTCGCACTGTTCGCCTATTCGAGGGTTTTTAGCGACGGACCTCGAAATTTTCAGCCATGGTCAAGTGACGAGGACGACACCTAAGCTTTTACCCACATCTCCTAAGTACCACACTACACCAACGCAAGAACAAATTTCGAAAACGGAGTTTTAATTACACAGTTAAAGAAATCACTCACATCGCACATACACATACATAAGTGCTATCGTCCTGAGGGAAACAAGAAATTCCCATGGGGATTAAGTTATTCACTGGTAAAAGCCCGTGTAAAACCGGGCTAAGCGGAGAGGAAAGAAACAAAGAAGTAAAAGTAATTTCGAGAAATAATATTGGAAGTGCTGATTTTTTGAAGAGAAGGGAAAATGTTTAACGAGAAAGCCATGACACGCACTCACGGGCCATGCACTCACATCGTACGCGTCACACCCACACAAAAGTGCTGGCGTCAGAAAGAAAGGAGGAAATTAACATGAAGATTACCCTCGGTAAAAGCCCGTGCAACGCCGGGCTGGGTCAGCTAGTATATATACAAATATGTAAAATAATAATATAGTGGAATTTTTTATAAAAAGCGAATGTTTAGGAAATATGTTATTCTTTCTTCATTTGTTTTGCCAAAAAATTATGTTTAATTAAACTTTTCTTGTAATAATATTCTTAAACCAGTTTAATGTTTATTCTCGTTCAACCAACACTAAAGCTCGGAAGAATTATTCATTTATACGCTTTTATAAAAATCAAGGTTCCAATCGTTGTCAATTAACTTAGAACAAAATTTAAATTATTTTAATTACTTTTCACACTGTGAAATGAAGCTTTAAAATAATGAAATATATCCAAATTACGTCAACAATATAAAAGCTAATTGTACCGTTAAATAAACAAAAAACTTCAAGTCAGGTTCCGGTCCACCCCACACCCTATTTGATGCCACATGCCAGAAGTCACACATATGAGTCATAAATTGTCATGTCAGGCTCAAAATACACAATCTACGCATCTCTTCACAATAGCGGGTCATCCTTTTTCAACAATGTGTAAAAAGGCCACGTATTTTACGAAAGATATGGACGGTTAACAACAAGTGCAGCCAGTCTATTGTCTACTTGAAGAAGGAAAGCAATAAGTGTCTTTTTGATTGAGAAACCGAGAAACAGCAAGAAGCAATGGCAGACAGATTGTCATCAAAGGGGCTACGTTACAGGAGAGACACACAGAGACAATACAACTCAAAAGAATTAAGCTCCAGCCTGTGTTTGCAACAGGACTCTACATGTTACTGAGTGTTCGAATTGTCGATAGTTATATCGAATTATCACGTGATGTAGTCCGACCAGCAGCAGATTTTACTTCGAAATATTGAATATACCAAAACGTTTTGTTTTAGTTCAAAATATCAAGAGTTTTTCTAGGGGCTGAGCATATACTTCGAATTAGTGAGAGTCGACTGTATGTTACAAATAAGCAACAAATTTAACAAAGCGAACTACTATAAATATTTCTTTAATATTATAGAGTACTATAATTGTTTATGTAGTAACCTTCCTAGGGATATCTTTGTTAGCAGCAAAAGGGTCTGAATTAAACTCAAAATACATTTTCAGTCAGGAAAATGTCTAAATATTTCAACTTGACTTCCAATGTTGTAATTCATGTAGATATTTACAATGCTATGTATTTAAATTTTAAACATTCCACAAAAATAGCTATTCTTCCCTTTAATATGTTAAGTAAAACTCATTTAAAATTATGATATTACAGCGAAATAAAAAACACGATTTGTACTGAAAGGAGTTCAACTAAAATAAAACTAGTAGTATGATAAAATATACTGCTCTCTGTAGAATATCGAAGTAAGAGCATAACATTAATATTTTGGAGAACTTTTTTATCTGAAAAAAAATCTTTTATTTTGTGTCTTATTCTTTAATATTTTGTGAAGACCGCTTTAAACGGTCGAAATATATATATTAGGAAATATTTTCTCTACTTAAGGTTGAACTAAAGGCTACATATTGCCTATTTACAAAGGAGAAAATAAACAAACATAACCAACCTATTTAAGATATTTATCACGCTTCAAAAGATACAATGAATATCACTGCGATAAAGAAAATATCCCTCTAGGTATTACGTATAATAGTAAAAACATATTTAATATTATGTGTGAGATGTTTGATTTATATAGTTCTTACAATTTATGCATTAGACCATGAAAGCATTCATTTATGCAAAGTTTGTGAGAACACTTTTTTTTGTTCATTTATTTCCATAGCTGTTGTTTAGCGGGAATATTTTTATTAAAGAATATTCTGAGGTGGAAGCATGGCTTTCGGCTCAATTGAATGCAATCTTCTTTTTTCGTTTGTCAATATTAGGGTTTTTTCACGCGCTTAAAGTTTTCATGCAGAAATAAAAAATAAAAAAAAACCACACACACTTACACTTGTAGCTTTTTTTCCTCCCCAAAAAAATAACAAAAGCAAAGTTATATATCAATAAAAAAATACTTTATTTACTTATGAAGAAGTAAAAATCCCGTAGAAGTATTCGTGGACAATAAAACTGAATCATATTTCCGGGAAACTATAGACTAAGGGAAGCATTTGTGTATCTTGTTTTATTATTTATGGGATTAATAAAAGTGTTTTAAGTATGCATACATATATGCATATGGTAAAGTTTTATATATAATAATCTGACTGAAGAAAAATCCAAAATTGTGTAGATTAAACTGTAAAGTATTATATAATTATAAGTAGAATGCTTTATATCATAGGTTCCCAACCTTTTTCGAACTGGAGCCCCCTTTTATTGTGAATATTTCGATACCGCCCCCTCCCACTCTAGAGAAATAAAAGGGTACATAATACATGGCGAAAACAAAAATTAAATTTTAAAAATATCCTGTTACTAATAGAATATATTTTTTAATTTAATTTTTTTTTCTAAAGCCTCAGTTTTTTTACTTGCGAATCTGAAATAGCTATGGCCGCAAATAAATTTAAATGTGTAATATTATGTATTTCAGTCATAGGTAGGATATTGTTGTAATTGAAACGCTACTGAATTTCTTCATTTAAAAGAGGGGAATAAAAGTTTTACCTGTTATAAAGAAAGACAGGTTTTTGATGATACTAAGTAATTCATAATAAACTATTGCTTTCAAAATAAATATAAATTGACAGTTCCAGCCTTTAAAGAATCACACATTAATTCCTGGTTAACATATTTAATTATGTTTCTTGGATAATATACGTAATGAAATGCAATGAATGAAACATTTTTCCTACTGCTCACAGACAAAGACAACACATGCACTACAGAAATTAAATCGCCCTATATCATTCAATTTAATGCAGGTTTGAATGTTATGCAATCTTTAAGTTTTTCATCCACTTCACGAACTACCGAAATATGCGAATTTTCGTACATGTGATATAAAAATTATTTAAATTCGAACAATCAACATGTAAACAGTATTAAAGTTTACTTTTGTTAGTAAATAATCAGCGTGTTTTTTTGGTCTTTTTTAAGCTATATTTGGGTTAATCTGCCCAAGCCATCTCGACGCCCCCTATTTTTCTCTAGGTCTTTTACTGCCCCCCTGAAAGTCTCAAACACCCACAAGGGCACGTCATCGGGCACGTTGAGAATCTATGCTTTATATTAATAAACATATATTCTTAGTTTCTTGAATTTACTCTATATTTGAATACTCCCCTTACTAAATCATGTATGGTGATTCGATAGTTCATGAGAATAATATTTAAAAAGTTTCTTTTTATTGGAATGTTTTTATTACCGAATAGAAAATTACAGAAATATTCTTAATATTATTCCTATATATAATAAGCTTTTAATTTTTACTTCATAAAAATTTCATAATCATCATATCTGGCAGACTTGTGGACCAGTGCCTTACTTTGAAGATTTGACTATAGTGACCTCTTGTTTACTTTTGTTCTCCAAGTTTTCTCGTTAAAATCTAGAAATCTGATTCTACTTAGTTTGTCCATCTTAGCCTTGGTCTTTCCCGCTTCCGAATCCCAGTGACTTTGAACTGCAGTACCTTTGGAGCACATTATCATCTGGCATCCGAATTATATGGTCCATCCAATCCCATCTATTTATTTCTATGTATTTAATGATATCAGGTTGCTTATAAATTCTATATAATTTAAAATTGCATCTTCTTTTCCAGCTATTGTTTTCGTTTGCACTTCAAAGTATACTTCGAAGAATTTTTCTCTCAAAAGATGTTATTCGATTTTCTTCCAGTTTTGTGTTGCTGTCCAAGTCTCATATGTATATATCAGAATTGGTCTAATATAAGTTTTGTAAATTAAAAATCTTGTGTTTCTTGAAAGAAATTTAGATTTTAAAAACCTCCTCAGTCCACAAATAGCCTTATTTGCCAGGTATAATCGAATCTGAATTTTATGAGATATTCTGTTATTAGGGGTAATAAGTAGGTAAAACTTTTAACTGTTTCAAATTTATATGAATCTATTTCAAACTTCATAATTTTAGTTTGTGATATGTTTTGGTGAAACATTTTTTTATTTGTTAGTTAATAATGCTATCGACCTTTATTTTCCAATCTTATAAAATTTCTATAATTAATCTGGCAGTGAATGTGGTTTATTATTATTTGAATTGGGTTTTAATGTTTCTACAAGTATTTAATCGTTTTATTAGTTTAATAGAGATTTGGGTCTTTTATCCATCATATTCCATACGATTTTTGCTCAGTATTCAAAATAATAAGAGGAAAGGTTGGCTAACCAAAAAACCCGTTAAACACCACTTTTATATAAAGCAGTCCACTGGGTGCAATATTAATAATACAGCAGCATCCATCCATTTTGTTTCTAAAAAATTTCAGTTACTTATTTTAATCTATATTATTTAAATCGGTTTTTATCTCTCAAGCAGGGCACATTAAAAATTTTGTACATTTATTAAGAAATTATTATTTTTAATTGTAACTGAAGCTTTAAATGTAACATTAAATCACAGGTAACAACAAATAAACACTGTTTAAGAAAACTTTTACAAACAGAGATTATTCTTCAGTATTAACCTATAGTTGAGTATAATATTTAATAATATAAAAAATATTTTAAGTCAATTCCTATTTTGGGATGAATAGGAAGTATTTCAGTAACGATTGAAAATTTGAACAAGATATATATTTAATATAAGAGAGTGGATATTAGTAGGAATTTAAAAAAGAGCATGATTTGTCTGCATTGTTGTAATAATGCACACCAGGTCTAGCAAGTTTGGCTGAAAAACCGGTTTTCGACGCCAACTTTTGTCATTGTTTTAGCAGTTACATTGTTACAATAATGGTGATGAATCTAAGTTGTTGTCTATAACCAGTAATTAATTTAATTAATTAACCGGTAATTAATAAATTAAAATTTTGAAAAACTGTATTAACATCGAGTGCCATCCACTACAAGTTTAAAAAAATTTATTTGAACTTGGTCGGATGAATAGAAAGAATTTTATTAACGATTGAAAATTTGAACAAGATGAATATACATAAATATAGAGAGAGTGTGAGCTAATAGTGGAAATTGAAAAATACATGTGTGTGTATCATTAAATGAAAGAAGAATTAAGAATCATTTTAAATGTCATATAAGATAAGAAGAACAAAATTTTCTTTTTCATCTAGCAAATAATGTTGAATAAAAAGTGCAAGTAAAATGATTTAGAAAGGATTTGTCAAAAAAAAAAAGCAATAATATTGGGAAATTTAAAAAAAAAAGCTTTTTTATATAGTTTTTTCAATTATGAGTTACAAAATGAATCATCATAATATTTTCTTGTAAAAAAAAATTATTTTTCTTCACGGATTATATAAGGATTTATATAAATGAATGGTTATATAATTATGATTATAATAATTTATTTGTCATAAGCATACAGACATCAAAAATTGTGAAAACACGATACCATTATTAGGCTCAATGTTTTCATTGTTTTATAAGTAAATTTAAAATTTGTTCGAAAGAAAATCGTAAAAAATAAAAGAGTTTTAAGAAATCAGAATATTATATACTCCTTTAAATTGAATAATCACTAACTTTTTTTTAAAAGTAAAAAGTTTTGAATTATTTTCATCAACAAGTAAACTTTTAAATTGACATCAAATTTCTATATTTTTTTCTTTCTTGTTTTACAAATGTTGTTTTAAACACAAGCGGGTGAAGTTTGAAAGTATTTTTAGGCACTTAACTACGGGAAAATCATTATCTCGTTAAGAATTGCTTACTCAAACCTAAATCTGCAAGAGATTTGCTGATTTATGGTTTCGTACTTTTGGTGCTTCTCCTCTCGAAAATAAAAAAAAAACAGCTTGTGTTTTTACGCATTAATTTTTGAAAAGATCAGTGTTTAAAGCATATCTTCAGCTGAACTTCAATACATATTTTTGATTATAGAAAATTGATTAAAAAGGATATGTGTTGTGTTTTCCATGCTTTTCTTGAATTAATTTTTTCCAAGTAGGAATTCATTTCCAATATTCATTACTAAATTAATTATTTAATAATAAAATCATGCATTTTTTGCATTTTTTTTTAATAAAAGTAGATTAGTTTTTAGAGATATTTTTAAGCTAATGGTATGTACGATTGATGGTAAATGAAAGCTTCACACACACACACACAAATCGCTTTTATTATTTTAGATTCTAAGAAAGTAATTCTTGTTAAAATAATGAATACGCTTAGTTTTTTGTAACATATCAGAAATGTTTTCTTTATTGCTTTAAATTAATATTTTTTTTCAATTCCTCTACTATTGGTTCACTCTCTCCCTATATATATATATATCTTGTTCAAATTTTCAAACGTTAATAAAATACTTTCCATTCATTCGTTCAAAGTAGGAATTGACTTAAAAAAACTTTTTTATATTACTTGTTATTAACTAAAGTAGTATTGTTTTTGTGAATCATTAATTGAAAGTAGAAATTCGAAGGAAAATCTCATCGCTGGGGACAAGTTTTACTTTCGAAAAAGCCTGGTCCGACTGGGCAAAGAAATGGAAGAAATTTCGAAAGAGTAAATTTTAATAACATTAATATAAAAATCACACACACCAGGAAATGCTGATATCGACAGCAAAGTAGAAATTTCCTAGGGGAAAAGAGTTATATATTTGAAAAAACCCGTGTAACATCGGGTTATACAGCTAGTATTTTTTTTTTTTTTTACAAATATTTTTCTTTTGTTTAGAATTTCTTGTTTTGTGCTATTTTCAAACTCTGATTTTAGTTTCACCACAAAATGTGCCTAAAATAAGTATCATATAAATAAGTGTAGATGTATATGAAATGATACGAATTGTTTGTTATAGAAATTGTAATTCTTATAATAAAAAGAAAAAGCTTATCATCCCCTCGTCAATTGACCGTAGTTCAAAATTACCAATAGTTCAAGTGTTGCTTAAAATTGCATGTTTATAAATAATAATTATCTATCTATTTTGATAACAATAAAGGAATACATATCTCAATTTGTAATTAGCTACGAGTAATTAAATAAATAAATAATTCTTAAAGTTTCTCTCGTAATTGAAATAATTCAACAATCTCAACACTAACGATAATTTTCGTTCCGAAATATCTTCTTTCTTCGAATCAGGAACTCAATAAGTTATCTAGAAACATGATGATTTTGTTTGGATTTGATTCAGTTGTGTTAATTATTTATTGCTCGTAATATTTTATTTCAAAAGAAAAATAACATTAATTTCTCATGTCTTTAGAGATCACAATTACATAATATTTTCGAATTTATTTAAGTAATTGCTTTTAAACCGATGTTTTTATTATCTTGTGAATTTCTCACTAAATACATATTATTCTAGAATAACATGATAATTTTAAATGTAGAGATTCCTAAATTAATGTTTTCTTAACTCTCACGATTTAAAGTACAGAGCTTTCGTTAACATCTCTGATGTTTATGAAAGACACTCAAACTCTCAGAATGCGAAAATTCTTTTCTAACTTTAAAATAATACAAGGCCGAAAATAAAGTAAGATTTTAACATATTTTCAATCTCTGCAGTATATTTATACAACTCAACGTAAATGATAAATCTTCCATTGTCCGTGTGTAACTTTATCTAGTCACTTATTGGCAAGGAATTGTTAGAAGTTTGCAGAAACGTAAAGATATTTGTCTTCAAAAAGTATCGCGTTTGTATCAATTGTAAATACATAAGTTGGTTCTTTCATACTTTAGTGAGATGAATGCAACCCTGAAGGAAGTTTCTATATTAATATGCAATTTTAAATTTTGTTAGGACTTCCAAAAGACATTCCGATAGTATGCATTGAAAATTGTAGAGTTTATTTTTTCTCTCTATGATATCGTTGTACATTTACAATTTTTCTTATGAATGAATTTTAAATTAATTTACAATTCTTCCGATTTCTAGCCAAATGCTTTATATAGATTTAGTCATACCAAAGTTTCCCGTTGACTGTTTCGAGTTATTCGGCGAAATTGAATTATTTGCAGAGAAACAAGACCACAATGACGTAATAAACTGAAATTTTATTATAAATTAAATATTCATAATCACGAAATAATTATTTAAATATTTATATATATATATATACTGTTTTTGTGAGCCACTTGAATTTACTTAAAAATTCTTTGGTTCTGATTACTATTTGTTGATTTTGAAAATTTAATATGGAGTTTTTGATGAAAAGTAGATTTATAAAAGTTTTAATATACGTTTATAATTGAGCAAAAAAGGGTATAAACATTGCATGCCGATATCAAAATATATACTAATGAACAAAGGTGGGATTTAAAATAATTTATAAATGTACGTTGCATAAATGACTGTTTTAAATATTAAAAAGGTAAATTGAAAGATAATTTATCACTAAAATATTGCTAAAAAACTAAATTAAAATACTAAATCAAAACTAACAATGCATGTGCTTACAACTGGGCTATATCTTTGAAAAACAGTTTTAAGACAGAAATGAAAAATATCAAATAGAACTTGACAAAAAACAATAAACCAATTCTCAAAATATTTAAGGCCCGAATTCTTTTCCTTATTGTTTCTCTTTCATCAATGTTCTTTTCCCCCAATCTCTATTTACCTTTCTATCAAGAGTTTAGTAGATGGTTACCTCGAACCACTTACACCATTGAATAATTGACTAAAGATTTAACTTTTAGATAACACCGCTTTGTTGACGAATTTTAAAACTACTGAAAATACACTTTTTTGCAAAAAATGCACCACAAAAAGTGACTGTTTTTTTTATTAAAATCAAACATGTGTTAAGTTATCAAATAATGTTATGAAATAATTAAAAATTCAATACCATAAGATCCATCACTAACCATCAATCGTAGACTGAATGCGAAAATTAGTAATTGGAAAAGCCACTTCACGGTAAAGCATGTTTGTATACATACATGTAAAGAGTGATACAAATGTTGCTAAATTTATCTTGTAATGCATTCTGACAGAAGTTCGAAATTTGCTCTTGATTTTCGATACTTTCTGATACTCGAATCCTAGAACTTACCATGTCCAGTGCATGTTATTGATAAAAGGCCTATTGACCTTGCTAGTCAAGGAACAGTATCAACAGAATAGGAGCATGTCAAACATATGCTAGCCATAGAGATCTCGAAATTACCATGTTGAAAAATTTCTTCAAGATGTTATGTCACAAGATGCCATCAACAAATCTTTGAATTGCTGCAGTTGTACGCAGGATGACTAGAGGTGACTGGAGGGATAACGTACACCCTCGCATCGCGGGGGGGGGGCAGGATCCTAGGGCTCCCAAAGTCTGATTGACCCTATGTACGTTTTTAACTAATTTAGTCCCAATATCAGACTTCGCAGGTATGATATTCTTCTTAAGCCACTGGAGGTGACACTAGTACATGTCGTAAGAAATAACTCTAAATCTCATCATACCAGATATAACAGCGGCATATAAATGTAAAATAAAGTCTGATCAATATGAATCTCCTCTACACGACTATGCCTTTATTATTATGGTATTAAAGGCAGACGTCTTATAGACTGTTGACAGCGTATCACGACCACAGCCAAATTCCGTAAAATAATGGAATGTACCATAGGTGAAATAGAAGAGGCTTAAGCGCATTATATTACGAACATTCATACCCTTAGGGCAGTTTGAGGCTATCCCACAACATCCGATCTTGCCTCGCAGTCGTACACCGTGGTTTTGGGAGTCTTTATTTCACCGATAAGTTTCTTGCTCTAACCATATCATTCAGAACCTTTGCACAGCCCTATCTGTTGTGTAAATGTGTGTGACTATTGTTCAATACGATCAGTCATTTCTACGTATTCCATCTATTAAGGCCCTGTTCGAGTGAGTGAATATTGGGGTTTATGGTAAAAGAACCAATTCTGGCTAAACTGCACCAAAAATTTAAAATAATCCAACAAATTACTGAAACAATTAACATATTGCAATTAAACACAAAGCGAATGAATCTTTGTATAAACTTCAGTACACTTATAAAGGTTTTATACTGTGGTCTGGACGGGAAAAGGAAAGAAAGAAATTGGATGACAAGAATTAGTGTCGAAAATATAA
Source organism: Trichonephila clavata (assembly GCA_019973975.1). Taxonomy (NCBI): domain Eukaryota; kingdom Metazoa; phylum Arthropoda; class Arachnida; order Araneae; family Nephilidae; genus Trichonephila; species Trichonephila clavata. The sequence continues at coordinate 60,104 of BMAO01002600.1, forward strand.
AACAATCACTAAGGTATCCCGGAGGAGGCGTGGCACCAATGTTAACCAAAGACAGAAATAAAGACCCTTGAGAAAATGAAGGGATCAATAGGGCACCTCGAGATTATGTGACACCCGTATTCATCTAAAGAAGATGAACCACTTGAGGGGTGACCCTGTTCGAAGTCATACAGTTGGACACTGAACAACGTCTTAATGTCCATATTATTTCCAGGTCAATTGTAAATATCCGCAATTGTTACCTGTTTTATAAACTCATGGACAAAAAATTAAAGCACCAAGAATGAGTCGTCAAAATAAAACGAAATTTTACATACGTTATGACTACTTTGATATAAGTAAATGATTAGGATTATTTATTTCAGAGAAAGAGGCAAGAGAACGGAGGATTTAATACCCTGTTGAACCCCCTCTAGCCGGACTGCACGATGTGATACGATCGGCCATTGAGGCTTACAAGTACTGTATGATGTCTTGAAACATTTCGTTCTATATTTGCAGTAACCTTGCTTCTAGTTCGTTCAAACTCGTAGGAGACCCAACTTGCCATCCTAAATGATCCCAGATATGCTCGATTGGAAACAAATCTGGGGATCGGGCAGGTCAAGGAAGGGTAGTAAAAGTGTGGAGACAGTCTTGTGACATCCTTGCGTGTGAGACCGAGCATTGAAAAATGGCTCCTGGGAACCGTTGCATGAGTGGCAACACATGTGGTTGCAGGATGTCATGGACATATCGCTGGGCTGTCATGGTGCCACAAATAAATACTAGGGGTGACTGTGTATTGTAGGCAATGGCACCCTGTACCGTCACATCAGCTGTGGGATCGGTGAGTCGCTGTAAAGCAAAGGCAGGATTGAGGCGTTCACCACGGGGTCTCCACACACGAACACGATTGTCATCACTGCTGAGATTGAATATGGATTCGTCACTAAAGACGACCTGGTTCCATTCCACTACAGTCCAGTTTCCTCGTGCGTGGCACCACTCCAAACGGAAGCGTCGACGAGTAGGCGTCAAGGGCAGCACACGTAATCGGCGCCGTGATCACAAATGTCCTTCAGCCAGGCGCCTTCGTATGGTTCGAGAAGACACAGGGGCCCCTAGTGAAGTTGCTATATGTACCTGGATGGCGGCCGATGAAGCAGTTGGCTGCACGCGTGAATTTCTTACAATATGGCGGTCTTCTAGACGACTGGTCTGTTGAGGGCTTCCTGAGCCTGGTCTTTGTGTAAATGGCATCTCTCGGATCCACTGGTTCCAACACCTCCTCACAATACAATCAGAGCGACCTAAATGACGACCTACTTCCCTAGCTGACCACCTAGCTCCCATTATGCCAATGATTCTCCCCCTCTCAAACTGCTCATATTGTCTTCGAAAACGGCGTAATGGCATGTCTACCCTAGCCCTTCCTTTGTAAACGGTTCAGCACACTTAAAGAAGCTTTGGTTACCTGTTTTATACTTGACGGAGAACGACGTTAAATGCCTTCTACGGCTATACGTAAAGCGCAATCACGTTGCATTTCTAATCATTTGCATATCTCCTCGACATGCACCTTCATGCCAGGTTTCGTTACGATCCCGCAATTATTACTTCGCGCACTAATTGTTTTGTCCATGAGTGTACAATATTGTTGTACAGCTGAAATACGCCCTATGGGCAAAGTTCTCTCATTCATCTGTCTTGAGAATTAACAATTTGTATACTTGATATAAATAATCGGTATAAATGATTTTACATGCAAAAGGTGCAACTGATGGTTTAAATGTCTCAAATGGCATAATGGAGTGAATTTTTACCCAAACTCTGATATTCATAATTGACAGATATCCTTCTAGTTTTGAACTAATATAAGATAATGACATCTTAGTTTATATTTTATTGCCTAAATTTCGATCTACCGTATTGCAGTTCCTTTGTTTTTTTGCTCCAAATGATATATATTTACTGCAGCTTATTATAAAGTTATTAAGTTTGTAAGTACTGTCTACCAACTGTTAACACTGTCTATCGAATACTGTGACAGTATTATAGATACTAATCTAAGAAAATTTTAAATTTCATTTGCTATATCCTTATTCTTATAACGGATTACTAATTATTGATATTTCGATTATTATTCATACCTTTGTGTATGAGTGGAGAGAATAAAACTTTATCGTTCAATTTATGCCTATTAATCTTTTCATGGTGTAGTAAAATTATTTTTCTTTATTCTTCGAATATGAAGAATAAACGAGACCCTTTCTGAATTATTAACAAAATAATGTTATATATAAATTGTTCTTATGATATTTTTTGAAGTTTACATATTTTTCAATTCATACTATTCATCCACATTCAAATTCATTTTTTTAAACTTGTATTGGATGACACTTGATTTTAATACAGTTTTGTCAAATATTAATTCATTAATGAAATCAAAAAGTGAATAAATAGTAATAAGCAAAAATAAGTTCAATGGCATATATAGAAAGGAAGCACGTTCGTTGTATCTCTGTAGCGCAATGGATATCGCGTTGCACTTCTATTCCAAAGCAGAGGTGTAGCTACCGTAGTATCAATGATACGGGGCCTCCAAGCTACATGGGCCCCAACATGTGTAAATGCAGTCCAACTAACAAGGCACCCATGTCTAAAAAAGGGCCACAAAGGAGTTTCGACACAGGGCCCTGTCAAAACTAGCTACTCCAGTGTTCCAAAGGCCATGGGCTCGAATCCCACCTTTGAAGGCTGAATTTCTGAGACTGTGATTTCTTTTTTACTACATTATTTTATTAGAATAATTAAATTTAATTAATGAATAAATAGTAACAAACAAAAAAGGAGCCCAACACCATATATAGAAAGGAAAATTTAAAATTTGCAAGGAAAATCGCTTTCTATTTTGTCACTTAATAATGTGATTCTGTCATATGTATATACTTAATTATATTAATTGTAACTATTTAATAAAAAGTAACTATAAAATAAACTTTTTCTTTGTTGGTCTAAGTAGGAATTAACTTAATTTTTTTTTATATTACTTGCTTTCACTAATGTTAATTTTTATTTAAATACAAAGAACAAAATTAAAGATCAGTAAATTGACTGAAAGTGACAGACCTCGTAATTCTGAATAACGTTCAAATGACAAGGACGTTACCTGAGTCAGCATCCTACTCATCCAACGGGCTCAGTTCCTACCACCAAATAACACACGCCAAAGATTAAAACTGACCTGAAAAATATTGAAACCTATTCCTGGGTCATACCTTTAAACCACAAGTGACATAACCACGAAAAATGGTTTTAGCTGTGATTGAAACTGACATATCGTCTAAGCCAGTTTTACATAAGTTAGATGTGAAAATTAGAAATGACGTTTCAAAGGATTGGCTTTCCACGCTTAATGTGGCCAATAAAATATTAATGGAAATTATGTTTAAAATCCTTCCAATCTAAATTAATGATATTAAATTCCACTTGGAAGTTTGAATTCCTTGAGTGTTTAATCATTGAACCGCATCTGGAAATATAATGAATCTCGCATTATTTGTTGAGTGAGTATTAATATTGAGATTCGGGATTGATTGGACGTAGATCGGATGTCTAGTGTTTCTGTTATATTTCTTAATAGAAGCAATGGAGATGTTAAGATTGCATATTTTAACTATCATGCCAATTGTAAAAATACAGTTTTTATTTTTCATTTAGAAAACTCAAATTTGATATTGAATACTTGTGAAAATTAGTCTATGTCGGTAAAATTTGTTCAAACATCCTCAGAAGCTACAGAAACTTGTATTAATTTTAAAAAATATTAATTAATTAATTCTTTATAGACATGTTTAAGAAATTAATTATTTTTATCAGTAATGTAATCATTTGTAGACTCTGTATTCGTTATGATTAATAATGTTTTAAAGAAGAATTTTATTAAAAAATTATTTTTGAACGGTTCTGAAAAAACAAGTTCAAAAGATAGAAACTCGTTCAAATAGTTCTATCAGGGTATTAAAATACTCTACGCAATTAGTATTATTCTCGTAAATTATAGTGTTTGCTCAAAATAAGCTCCATATGCAATTTAAATAAGGTAAACCTTTTAAAATATTTAATACATTTGATCTAAAATTCTCTTTTATATTTATGAAACATAAATTTAATTCTCATTTAATTATTTATATATATATTTTAAAAAGAAATTTTAAGTGACTCATGTAATAGCTAAAAATTTATTTATTTATTTCATTAATTTGATTTTTCTAAATGTAATATAATTATAGCTTTATATATTACACTTATTTCAACTAAATATTATTTTTTTAAAATTGTATCATATTTTAACAACGTTAAAAACCAAAACATTTCTACAAGGTTTTATTTATTTATTTTTCGATGTATTTTCAATTTAATATAGAATTTAACAAAAATTAAATGTTAAAAACTGTTTTATGTTTAAATATGACCAGATGATTAACAAATTAATGAAATACTTAAAAAAAAAACAGAATGTAAATAAATTATGAATTCCACAATTTTCCTTTTTTTTTTTTTTTTGCCATTTTTCTAAATTTTTGTTCTAGTTACATTTCATTTCATTTCCAGAATTATAATGAAAACGTAATTTTTATGTCTTATTCAATTGAAACTGATGTACTTTTTGTACATCACTAGCGCTATAAGTTGGAATCTTGCATTATTTACAAAAATACATAAATGAGTTATTTACATAGTTATTTTACATTCCATTTTTTTACTTTGTTTATTGAAAATGTTTGTGAATTTTGTATTTGGCAATTATATTTAGGTTTATTTAATAAGAATTAATCACGAAGGCCTATGTATTTTTTTAAATATATATTTTTTCTTCTTTAGCAAAAAATATTATTTCTCTGAAATTTGTGTAGAACTATTGGAAAAATAATTTTCTTATTATAAAGTAGAAAATAAATCTAATATACAAAATGACATAGCTGTAAAATAAATGCTTCATTATTTGTTATTTCGAACAGAAAATTTTGGAAAAAACTATGGTAAGTATAAAAATTAGTAATTTAACAATTTTAAAAACTACTCTATTTATACAAACTTGAAATATTTAACTGACTAGAAATTACATTGTGTTTGAATTTTAAATAATTTAAGCTAAAAGATAAGGTTTCAATATTAGAGTTTTCCCAAATATATTTTTTCTCAAAATGGTTAAACATTCTTGTTTATGTAAATGTTTTGCAAAGAAGAGAAAAGTATAAGGAGATAGTACCAATATATATGTTTCAGTATTTCTTTTTTCTCTAGTAATCTTATCGAAAATGTTAAAATTCTGTTCCGAACAGTGTAACAGAGAAATTTAAATGTGAATAGGATAAGAAAAATATTCTAAATTTTATAAGGAGAGTATTTTCTCTTTTAATTCTGAGAAAAATTAAAGATTTTTCCGTCCACAAATTTCGTAAGTAGATACTCTTGTTACCTTTTTCTATATTAAACGTTTCAGAACTTTCTAGTTGTTTCGAGGCTCAATTTTTTCTTAAGTTTAAAGCTGAATATATATATCAACATATATCAGGTATTACATTTAAATCTTTTTCAGCTTAAAACAAAATAATTTAGTTTTACACAAATGCATCCGTTTGCATCCCTTATTTATAATTTCCTTCCGATATTGCCTACAGGCCTCGCGTTGCTTTAGAAGGCAAAATTAATAAAATTCAAACCAGTCAAATAAATCCAATATTAATTTGTTCTTATTTTCTTCATGTAAAAAAATATTAAGAATTTTATTTTCTGTGTAATACAGGAATTTGTATAATACATAGCATCAATTTAATGAATAATTGCAAAGTATTTGCTTAAGTCTTATATATGTGTGTGGCTTATATAAATAAGTCTCATGTTAGTACGCCATTTTAAAAATAATTTGATAAGTTTAAAAACATGAAATATGTGAACATACATGCAAATTTTGTATAATTTTTTCATAGAACAAATGCTTTTTAATTTAAGACACATTGAAGAGGTTGATTGCATACTTAGGAAAAAACCAATATACACTGGTGCCCAAAAGTTAAGCGAAAATCGTAAAATGCGAAGAACATGGAGTAAATATTCGTAAAATTATTCCAAATTTCTTGCGGATATTAATTGGGTGAAGGAGAAACATCGGGTTTATGCAAAACATTTTAGTCGATTACGTCCTGCGCGAAACACCGGCGCATGTCGGAACGTGGAGAAACCGATTCACGCATCATAGGCAGTTCAGACAAGTTTCGTGCAACTGCTGTGGGAAGGAACGTTGTTAACCATCAAACAAGGTGAATGATGGCACAAAGACGCCAATCGGACATGTTTACGAAAGGAAAAATCGTTGGAATGCTGGAATCCTCACGATCACAAACCGAAATGTCTCGAATTCTGAATGTGGACCAGTCTGTGATCTCAAGACTGTGGCAGAGGTTTCAGAGAACGGGAGATGTTGCCCTTCAACCAGTATCAGGTCGACCAAGAGTCACAACCCCTCACCAAGACCGATATCTAGTAACAAGTGCGCGACGTCAGAGGGGCAGTACTGCCAGAGCACTGAGTTCGGCGCTCACAGTTGCCACAGGAATACGAATTTCGAGACAAACTGTTTACAGGAGACTCAATCATGCTGGCCTGTATGTCAGAAGACCAGCAGTTTCTATTCCCCTCACGTTTGCACATAAACGCTCTCGTTTGAACTGGAGTTTGAAACATCAACAATGGAGTGTGGGAGAGTGGGCCAATGTGATGTTCAGAGACGAGTCCCAGTTTAGTCTGAGTAGTGATTCTCGGTGGGTAACGATATGGAGAGAACGTGGAACACGTTTTGAACCAAGAAACATAACGGAAAGACATCATTTTCCATCAAGGGGAGTAATGGTATGGGCATGCATCATGATGGACGGCCGCACAGACCTCCATTTCTTTGACACGGGGTCTGTGACTGCTTAAAGATACAGAGACGAAGTTCTTAAGCCTTATGTTCGCTTGTTTCGAGGTGCTGTCGGTCCTGACTTCATATTCATGGATGATAATGCGCCATGTCACCGAGCGGTGCTGATTGATGACTTCTTTGAAACGGAAAACATCCAGCGCATGTCGTGGCCTACGAACTCCCTTGATTTAAATCCTATCGAGCATGTATGGGATATGCTCGGGAGACAAATTGCAGCCCTTTCGCACCCACCAAGCTCCGTTACAGAACTGAAGAGAGCTCTCCAAGAAGCTTGGAACCGTTTGATCCCACAACTCATTCATCATCTCATAGCAAGTATGGTAAATCGCTGTGCAGCGTGCCTGGCTGTCAGAGGGGACCACACGCCTTATTAAACTGCAGCATCAGTATTTTCTTTCATGTTTTCTTTCATTTTTTCTTTAAAGTGTGAATCCTTGCTATGCTCAGTTTTCTTTCAAACTGCTACTTTGGATAATAAAATTAATTATTATCATTCTTTTGATTTGCTTCCTTAATTTATAACCATTTTACACTCGCATATCACGTTTCCCCCCATTCTGATTTACAGTTCCTTCTTTATTCCCATAATTATCAATTATGCTTAACTTTTGGACACCAGTGTAAATACGAATGAAAAAAAATAATTTTTTTCCTATTAAATTAAGAATATATAAATTTTAAAGTAAGAGGCAAATGAGATATTTAAAATCTAGCTCATTCAAAAAAAAATTGGGGAGGGGGGATTTTAAAATATTAATTTTAACTATATTTTTCAAAACGAAACCGCTGATTATTTATTCTTATTGCTTTTCCTTGTTACCCATTTATTTATTTATTTTTTTTTTGCTTTTATTCGAATTCATGGCCTGCGTTATTTATCATTAGCGTTTTCCTACTATAGGATTAAAATTTGATCCCTTCAAAGGCAGACCAATTGAACTAATAGTTATTGTGTTCAATGTATTATGAACTATTTGAAAAAAAAAACTTCATTTCTGGGAATATATTATTTTTATCTTTGGACAACTTTATCCCTTTTTCTCTGAACTTATAGCTGTTCCACTAAAGAAAAAAGATTAAAATTCTTTGTGAAACATAAACTTAGAAAAAAGCTTCAATTTTTTTAAATATACCGGTAACAATAGCCAGATCGTGGATCTCATCAACAGCAAAAAATATCATTAATACCAAACTGTGTGATCCCATTACTTACCCCATTTTATGTTTTAATATCTGTAATAGAGTCTGTACAATCATTCAAAGTTAATGAAGCTTTGAACAGACTAATCTAAAACATGAATATACTGTATTTAAGTGCATAGTAGTAATAAGATTAGATAGAAGAATTTGATTTTTTGCAGAATTATCGTATTTATTCGAATCTAGGCTGCCATTGATTCTAAGCTTCACCTCCAAACTCTACCACGTTTTTGTGGGGGGGAGGGGAATAAACTAGTGTAAAAAAGAATTATCAATATCCGATATTTACAAAAAATTTTATAAAAATTAAAATTAGAACTAGTTTGAAGTGAATAATTAGTTTGTTGTTGTTTTACCAGTATTAAAAACTTTTAAAAATATACATGAACTGTGAGTAATTACTCCACAATCGTCAGTATCATCTTCAATTTTCCGTATCCAACAAATTTTTCCGCCTTCTATTCTAAGTCACGCCTGGTTTTCAGTAGTATGACTATTGGAAAGCATACGTGGCTTAGATTCGAATAAGTACGGTAGGTAGCAAATGATCCAAAAGTTCTTTACTCCAAATGCATTCGAATCCGAACTTTAGTTGCATAGATATTTGAGAAAATTTGTTAGGCGGCCATATAAAAGATGATTAAGAACATTTTAGCGAAGCGTGATAAATAGATTGTTGATTCAAAGTTATAAGCAAGTATAGCCCCCTCCTTAAAATTCTGTGATTTCTCTAATCTCAACTTCAAAATTGAACATTTCCTTATAAGAGTTAATTACACGGAAGTTTGGATTTATATATAAAAGTTTCATGACATGAAGAATTAAAATATGTAAATTTTCACATGTTACTATTCACTTGCTTACATAACTGTATTTAATAATTCATATCCCTTGATACTATATTATTTTTTCGCTTATATATGTTTTAGAATAGGAAAATAAATTATTTATTGTTTGATGAAAAAAATTTTAAAAAGTGTCAAATGGAAATATTTTTAGGAAATCAATTTATCTCATTTGCTTTGTTAAAACTCTATAACTCAAAAGTTTTCCAGCAGAAATTTACAGAATTTAAAATTTCAACTTTTTTTCATCTTGAGAAATTAAGTACGCGATTAACATTGACATCGGTAATGAGAAAATTCGGTATTACGTTTAGCGTCACCGTAGCAAATATACGCCACGTGGATCGCGCCATGATATCAAAATAACATAGATTCTTAATTGACTTGTTTGAAGAAAAACGATTCTCGTGGCGCAGTTTTGGCTGCGGTGACGCTAATACGTAAGTACCAAAAATACTTTTTAGAAGCTAATTAATTTGATCTATTTGTTAACATCATAAACTGCTTCACGCCGTTAACACTGATTTCAATTTTGTCCAACTCAGATGACAATTGCGAAATTTAGTAAGGGTGTACAATTTTCTTATGGCTGTACTGGAGTCTCATTAGAACAGCACAGTAAAATATCAAATATAAATTTCATGATTTTTGAGCAATGTCCATGTGTGTGTCTTATTATCCAAGGTTACACGTCAAGCAACGTAAAGATTTGGAGCCGCAATAAGATCACAAATCCCGTTTTATCATAGTTATATAGATATAAATTATAAAAAAATATTATTTTTTTTAAATGTAAAATATAAACAAACTACTTTTTTAAATTATCTGTAATAGTTTTTTTTTACTTACCATTTTCTTCTTTTTTTAGCAGCAACCAAGGCAGCAGAAAAAATTCTATAACATCCCCCTCAAGGCGTCCCGTGCGTTTGCGTAATGTTATTTCAGGACATGAATCGGTGGAGACATTATTTTTGAAAGCCACAGAGGTAAGAGATTTTTCCTTTCGAACATTTAATACACTGTGTACTGAAAATTGAATGTCCGAGTCAATGAGAATGAAACAGCAAAAGTTTCTTAGCTATATCATATATACCTTCAATTTAATGTGATGATGTAGAAATATATACGCAGTTAAAGAAAAAGTTGTTAAAAGTTTGAGGCATAGACATCATTTCAGGAACTATAGACATATTTTTATCGATCTAAATGTCTTTTAGTTGGTTATCTGGCACTCTAAAGTATTTTTTAAGCCACTTTCAAGCACATCTTTACAAACTAGTGCTACACTAAACTTTCTAAATAAATAAAAAATTTCGGGTGGTAAGAAACCATCTTTTACTGTAACAAGAATTGCGTGGTACATAGGTATGAAGAATATTTATTGGAATAACTTTTTATTCGAAACGCTTACTTCAAAGATCGGAATTAAATCTATTTGGTAATAGTAGTTTTTTTTTAATATTCCTTTTTCATTCAGAAGAAAAATTTTGTCTTATAGAAAATAACTATCCCAACAACCGCTTAATAATACACGTCAGTTGTAAATGAATTTTATTATAGAGAGTATTCGATGAGGCAATTGCAAAAATTATTAATTTTGCAAATAGATTTGGTTGTTATACTGGGACTGGGGTTATGGAATTTTATTCTTGAAGGTTTTTTGATTTTTAGTTAATTTAGCATAATTATTAACTCTTCAGTGAAACAAACGAAGCACGCCGATAAAATTTCATGGAGGAAAATGACAAAAAGAAAAAAAAACTTTTTGGACACACGAATGCAAATGATTACATTTTCGAGTCAAGGAATTTTAATTTCGCTCATAACTCGTTCTATCGTATGGCGTTTACGCGTGCATATATAGCATTCTAACAAACAATTAATAATAGCTGAACATTTAAGATTTTCTCGTCATTTCTGTTTAAATTCTCTTAATACGTTATACTGGCCGAAATACGAATGTCGAAAATCGAGGTACAAGAATGGGTAATAAGAAATATTTATCTTACGACTAGTTTCACAATTGAAATGCGTGTTATGACCAGAATTGATACAGTTATCTACTGTACAATGACGTGAACCTTTGTATTCTATAAATGCTTTATATTCCATACATTTATTTCGATTGACTAAAACTAGATTTAGTTTTCGGTGTCATTTGCTCTAAATTCTCAATATCGTTAACTCCGTCTGAAAAGGTATTTTATATAATTATCATGCTTGTCAATAGAATGGGAATTGCATGATTATAGAAATAATCGATCCGGAAATATATGACAATAAAATCATGAATCGTGAAAAGACGACCATCATACAAAGTAATAGCAGTATTGCCATCTTTCAGAAACATTTTCTTACGATATAGCTATTGACCTTGTGTGACTCGGATATTTCTAGACTGAATCTGCAAGATCATTAAACGCGTTTTTACAATGGAATGGAACATGGTAGGTCCCTAGATTCCTGGCAAACCAGGATACCAAAAATCTGCTGGAGCAACCTGAAAAATTTCCTTTTTTTGTAAGGGAGTGTATTTAAGTACATGTTGATTAAAATTAAAGTTACTCTTTATCCGCCACACGGGACTAATCCAAAAATATAAAAGGTAGAGACAAATCCCTGCAGCTTTGAGCGGCGCAAACCTCTCGTAGCGAGGGACAATACAAAAACTGAGCATTCCGCCCAGATTATATTACACAAACAAGTCGAAGCTAACAACTTATTGCCATCGCGCAAAAGATAAATACAGTAGATGGCGTTAGTAAAAGATATGACAGTAAAGCTAACTATTACACAGAAAATACATATGAAATACAAATTGCAAATAATAATAATAATTGAATACAGATTAAGTTGTTGTTGTATTGTTTCTTATGCCACCTGTCTGACGGTGTCAGATCGAGGCCCACGAAATTCATCGTGACAAGGGGCTAGGTGTACGACTGTCGTTAGCTATTAGCTTAGAGCACCGTACAGGTGACAGTAAGATTTGGCTGGGTTCATACACGATAGATGGCGACAGCTGCTATGATCTCCCACAAGACTTTCGGACCCACTGATTTAACGAGCACGTACTCCGTGTGTCTCGAAGGGTATTCGGTGACATCGGGCATCGAACCCAAGCCTTCCGGTCTGCCGTCCGAGGCTCCAACCACTAGGCTACCCACGGCCCTTAAATAAGAAAAACCCTTTACTGGGGGGGGGGGTTCCCCCGGGATCGAACTGGGGACCTTTCACGTGTAAAGTGAACGTGATAACCACTACACTACGGAACCAGATTAAGTATCGTGTATAAATGATCATACACAGCACATTAATAATAAAACAGTTTGAATAATAACGAAATACAATTTTTAAAAAATAGCACGATACAATTCCATCCAAACACAAATTCGAAATTCTATAATGAAAGAGTCACTGATCAGAATGACTTCAAATTTGTAATTAATATGCGTGAAAAGAGGAGAACTGTATGGCATACGAAAAAAGTTGCAACGTTTATCAATAGCGTTGTAAGCAGAATAATGAAAGAAAATGGATTCGGCTACAAGTGGCATTTTAAATCGAATTACGATGGATTTGGCAGGGGCTGCCCCCTAAGCCAACTGTATTGATCAATGTGTATCATTGTTTCAATGTTTTCAGAAAAAAAATGACTTCCAAGTTAATTAACAGTTGCTGCAATGTTAGTGAAAAGCCCACCCACCACGGCATGGCTGTATTACATTGATTAGAAAAAATTGGTTTTTAATTGTCATTGGACAAATAACCGCATAAAAGCAACAGCGAAAACTCCATTAGTTTTTCTCTTATGCCATACCATTTCCTCCTTCTTCAAGTACAGTCGACTTTCGATAATTCGAAGTTGGAGGCACCAATGAAAAACTTCGCATTATCAAGAGGGTAGAAAAAAACTCCCAAAATACACTAAGATAAATTTTTTTCTAACACCTTTTAATTTGAAACTATGTAATAAAACAACAATTGTACAGATGTATAAAATTATTTTAAAGTATTTTTAAAAAGAACATATTATATAAACAGTATAAATATTGTTAAAAAGTTAAAAGTCTTGTATTAAATAATATATTTATGTATTAAAAATGATCCTACTCATCTACACAATCCTATGCATTGCTTCATCACGATAGTGGACCATCGTTTCCGAACGCATGTGTTGCAAGGCCACAAGTTAAACGAAAGATGTGGATGGCTGACAACAAGTGCGTCCGGTCTATTGTCCACTTGAAGAAGAAAAGCAATAAAAGTACCTTTTTACTGGAGGAGCCGGGAAACACAAAGAAGGGATAGCAGACAGATGGTCATGAAAGGGGCTATATTACAGGGGGAAACAGGTAGAGACAACAAAATACAAATCATGTAAGCTCCAACCTCTGTTTGCTAAAGGAGCCTACATGTTAGTGAATGTTTGAATTGTGTCGAGAGTTTTATAAGATAACTTCGAATTATCGCGTGTTGTAGTCTAGACAGCCACAGATTTTACTTCGAAATACTGAGTGCACCAAAACGTATTGCTTTAGTTCGAAATATCAGGAGTTTTTTTAGGGGCTGAACATATACTTCGAATGAGCGAGAGGTTCGTATTATCGAAGGTTTGAATTAGCGAGAGCCGACTGTATATTCATTTCAAATTTGAAGCCCATTATTTTTCTGGAAAATGAAATGTAAAGAAGAAAAAAACTAGATTTCATAAATCCTTTCCTATATATATATAGTACACTTATGAACACGGAAAGCGCGAGCGATCGTAAGACATGTATTTGCTTTTCTCTGAAGTAAACACGAAGCAAAATACGGAAGTACTATTCTTTGTTCAATCGATTATGAACCATAGTAACAGCAAACACATTATAAACAGATGTAAGCAAAGATTCACGCTAATTTAAAGAAAACAATTTTTATTTTATAACTAATTCATAACTTATTCCCGCATATCTCATGAGACATTTATCTTATAAATTAACAACACATCGAAATATTTTTCAAACAGTTTAAATATCGATTTACGTAGAGCATGTTTCACATCAAATGTTGAGTTCTTTGCTTGTCTTTTATACTATAACAAAGTAAACAGTATTCCCTGACAGAAATTAAAATATCGATATACGATGTTATTATAATATAAGGTAAACATTTAAGGACTCCTATCTTCTCCTTGACTTTTAAAATTAAATAAACATCCATTAGTTTCGTTTAAATATATTCAATAAATCGTGTTTATATATATAAAAAAACATATTTGATATCATTACTAGTTTGTTCAAAAACTTAAGCTGTGGCAGATGTGACGAAAAATACTCAGTAATCTTACTTTGTAATATTTTTCCAAAGGCTAAGTTCCAAAGGTGTGGTGCTTAGTTTCAAATAGACTTTGCAAATTTTTCTTTTATCATTTTCTAAACAAACCAATCCACGTAACGTATATAACAACAAATATAAAATCAGACGATATTGTTCCATACAGCAATTGATTGAATATAAAACAATTGGTATAAAAATTATCGCTGCCACAATACCAAAGAAAAACGTCATTATTTCTTTTTTTTAACTGAATTTCCCCACAGGATCGGGAAGATGTGCTTGAAATTCCCTTTCACAGGAATTTCTTCAATATTACTTTTAATTAATGTAGAATAATTATTTGAAACATATTTATTTAAAAGCTTACTTGAAATAAGCAACATTATTATAAGTATGTTAAAATTTAATCTGTGTCAAATGAATGTAGTTATTATTGATATTCATTGAAAATACTAGAAAATATCGTTCAGAAATTGTTTAGGCAGATTACATTCTAACTGTTTTTAAATCTTAATATTATGAATGTATATAATACTAAACTCATGGCTCAACATCCCATTGAAGGGATAAGGTCTACTGGGCCCATCTCAGTTTTTGTAAACTTGTGCAGATGTTCCAGTCAGGTGGTCAGTCTAACGCGAAACAACCTGTGTTTAAAACCTAAGAAAACTTGGTACTCCTTTATCTACCTACTGAAGGGATGGAAAGCTGAGTCGACCTTGCCCTGCCCCGGGTTTGAACCCTGAACCCCAGATTTACTTTCAGAAAATTGGTTAGGATGATAGCAAATTCAACAGTTTGGGTTCTGATATACGTATAATAGTTTGGAGAAGGAAAAAAAGAGGAGAAAACCACAAGAATTTAGTTGGAACAGTGAAGCATGGAGGTGGAGGTGTTCGTATGTAGGGGTGTAAATCAGCTTCAGCATTAGGTAATTTGGTATTTTTTGATGGTTTTCGGAATCCTGAGATTTAATTAAAAATTGTAAAGAACAATTTGAAATTATCCATCCAAAGTTTGGGTACTAGAGATTACTTCATTTTGAACGAGATAATGACCCCAAACGTACTGCTCTCAACATATAAGCATCTGGTGCTTGTACAACTGCCCCCAAATTCAGAAAACATCTCCTAAATCTCCTGATTTAAGCCCAGTAAAACATATTTAATGAGAATTTGAATTTAAAGTTTGAAAACATGACTTATAAAAACAAAATGTGAAGTAAAATCAATAATCACACGCAGAAGAATGGAAAAATGTCGATGCAAAAATTACAAAAAACTCACCATTCAAAGACGTTTAAAAATTTTGCAGACGAGAAAACATATCCTACTTATAAATTAAGAAGGAAATACAAGGTTTAAAACTATGTTTAGATGTTTCTTAAATGTGCGAAGACTTTTTAGTAGTCTTTTGATTTTTAATTTTTCAAAATAATGGTTATACTACCTTCAAAAAATTGACTGTGTTATTTCAATAAGAACAAATTGCAGATATCAGAAAAAAATTACAATTCCGATGTATTAATTTTTATTAGTCGAAAAAATTAAATTTTATAGAAAATTACAAATGTACGAACTCTTTTGCATGTTTTCTATTTAATTTTGTGTGATTCTGATTTCTTAGGAAATGTGAAAACTACAATAAAACTAGAATTGTACGAAATTGAGGTTAGACTTCATAACGGATTTTCAAGATCACCTATTAGTTTCAATGTATTGTAAAAAAATATTCAAATTCATAAAAATAAATAAGTAATTCATATTTGCTCTTTTATTGTTTTTTGACATAGATAAATGCCTTTAACACATTTCATGTGCACACAGCATAGTTTAAAAATAGTGGTGAAATAATCTTTCCCAAGATATTTTTAAATATAATTCAATTCATTCCATTAAGTTCCCCAATTATAAAAGCTTGAAAAATAATATCAAAAATTTTCAAACTTGTTTTGAAATCATGGCAAGAAATTAAAAATTAGTTCTTTTTTTGAAGTGATTTTTATTTAGCCTAGCTCATATCTATAATGAATTAAGCATTGTCTTTTAGTAATTAAAAATTGAAACTTTAAGCTTACTATATAATTATTAAAATTTATTTTCTTGAATTATTCTTTTATCTTTCATTGAGCATCTATGGTAGCAATATTTTGGTCACTAGCCCGGAAAGTTAAATTTGAAAAAAAATAGAATACAAAATGACAAATAATCACAAAAATTAAATTTTTATTTAAAAAAAATGCAATTTTGGAATTAGAATTAATTTAATTGAAATTTTCTTCAAAGTATACGAAGGCTTAACATTTTGCATTCAATTATTTATTTGAAACTAATTCACACAAAAAATGGTTGAAATTTAACTTTTTTGTCACATTCCATTGTATCAAATTCATCGAGTATGTGACCTTTGCCGTCGAATAAACAAACCAAAATATAACAATTTATATTTACCTTTATCAGTAACCTCAACTTCGAGGCAAAAAAAAAACGTAGTAATAAATATTGTTATTTGTGTTTCCTATTTGGCATTATCTCTCATTTTAAATATGAACAAAACCGCAGTTAACCTCTTTGAAAACAATCGACAGAAAGTGGGGAAAAAATAAACATTATCCCTCGAATTTATCAAATGAAAAAGAACAAGGATCTAAAGATCCCAGTTAGAATATTTATTGAGCATTTCTCAAGTTCTGTCCCTTCGAAATTGCTTTTAGGTTGTCTTTTGCATCAAATGCTGAATAAAACGAGAAAAAAGATAAGAAAAACTGCATTTCCACTAACACAGATTTTTGTTTTTGTTTTTCCCCCTCAGTTTAAAATCATTTTGAAAGGAAATTGAAAAGTAATTTAGGTTGGAAATCCTTACTGAAAGCTGGGGTTAAAATTGGTTTGGTTGGAAGAACTGAATTTCTAAAATAAAGAGGTTTTTAAAACGACAATTTTAAACTCTTTTTCTGTCCCACTTTTTTTGTTTGTGCGATGTGTAAAAAAAAAGAAAAGAAACCAATCACAATTCCTTTCTTGGTAAATTTATCCATTTTAATCGACTAATGGATAAATAAACCACTATAGAAATATGGAAAATTTTATTAAATACAAATTTAATAACTTGTATTTCACTCTTTTATCTTGAAACATCGAATTAATAAAAAAAAAGAGAAATTTTTACGTTTCCAAATTTTTTTGTAGTGGTGCAATTTACATCTTAATAAAAGTACCGTAAAATACGGCGTATAACGGGCACTTTGAACTCAAAAATTTACGGGTGCATGATATGTGCCGTACAAAAATGATAGCTTTAAAAATAAGAAAAAGGCGAGCATAAAAAAAATTAAGACTTCCACATAGATTGAAATTCTGTTTATTTAAAAGAAAAATGGCATATACCTTATTAACTTAAAGGGTTGTAGCTGAAGAAGTGTACTGTTTTTTCAAAAGCCTAGAATAATATAACTCTAATAAATGACTTCATAATAAAAGAGCATTACATATGTATATTTCAGGTTTCTTCGTAAAAAAGTGTGTGCGCGTTATACGGTTATACCTAAATTTTAAAAAATGCAGGTTGAAAGTATAGAAACTCCTTATACGCCGGATTTTATGGTAAGTGAAAACTTACCTGCAATATTACACAAAAGCAAGAAACTACCACACTATCTCGATATACAAAAGAAAAGCGGCACACAAAATCTTCACAACTGTTGACATACCAACTTTAAATTTGGTATGCATGCTTCTTTTGTTAAAAAATATATCCATTAAAAATGGGCTTTCAGGAAATAAACTCCTAGGGAAGGGGTTATACAACGAATATACCTAATAATTCCAAAAACGCCACTTTGAAAGTATAATTACGCGTTACGTATTCGCGCCGGATTTTATAGTAGTTCATCTTTCGTTTTCGGGTCATGCCAACAAAACAATAAAAATAAACAGATAAACTGCACTGTATTTAAGATTTAGTATTTTATGTTAAAAAATATTGGATTAAAGGATATTCATTTTCTCTTCCGTAATAACGTAATGATTTGTGATTGGTTATTTGGTTTCACAATAATAAAGGCTTAAAATCTCGGAAATGTTTATGAATTCTTAAAAGCGATGTACGCCCTTTATCGAACCTAATTTTCTTTCTTGAATTACCCAAACAATTACTCAAATTCCTTATTTTATATTAATAACTAGTATTATTTAGATATAAAAAAAAAATTTAGTTTTCCTTCAAAGTTTCTTCGCTGTTTTTGCAATATGAAATAAATTGAAGTATGTTTTTTGTTCTTACCTATGTTTAATCAGTTATATATCTAATGCAGAGGTTCTCAAACTTATTTGCCTCATAAACCCCTTGTCATGTTTTTCAGTTTCGGGTAGAGCCCTGCTTACCTAATATTGAATTTTTGCAAATTTATCAACTGAATTGTCTTTTTGACAGCTGGTACTACTACTTACTTAAAAAGAAGTAAATTTTAAGTAATTTTTTTTAACTGTAGTGAAATATAGCGTTTAAAACAGAAGAAGCACATGTAAAGGAATTAAATTAACACACACAATAACTATTATATAAAATAACTGAACAACAAACAAATGCTTTTAATGAGAGGGATACCTCTGGTGCTTCGATAACAAATTTTCAACATTTAATATATCAGTCTAGTCAGGTTAAACCCTAAATCTCCTTTGTTAGTAAGTGTGTGTGTTCAGTTTTTCCCCCTGTCTTTTTTGTTTTGGGGATTGGAAAACTCACTGAAACTCCCTCTCACTAGGAAAAGCACAATTAAAACCTTTCTCACGATATTCCATAATTTGCGATAAATAATAGTTATGTTTTTAAAAGCCAAACTTGCTGACATCCGTTTCTAAACTTTAAGATCTTCGTTAAGGCTTATTCTGCTCAGTTCCTTTTGTAATATGACAATTTTTTTTCAATATGATTATATGAATTCATTGTCTACTCTGTGGTATTACTATAAAAAAGCCATATCAAACCTAGTTTCAAAATCTGAGTAAAAGACATCTAAATATTAAACGTAGGTTAAAATGTCCTGACAGATTGTCTGTGACAAATTGAGAAAACTCTCTCGTGACGCTCAATATCATACTTCTTTACTTTAATTCTGGAAATAGGAATAGACAATAGGAAACTTAATAGGAAATGACACTAGATGTTAAAACAGTTTTTCAAATATTCATTAATTAAATTTTATTTTTTATTTTAACTTTATTCTGCGTTATTTCTGTCGAATTTACAACTAGCTGCAACAGATGGGGCCTGTACGTTTTTCTAACGAAGTAGGAATTGACCTTAAAAAAACTTTTAATGTTACTTGTTCATATTTAAAATCGAATAAGTTCATGTCTATCACATTTTGAAAACTGTTGAACTTTAAAAAGCACTTACTTCCATTGGCATAGCTAGTCCTGAGGGGGCCCAGTATCAAAAATATTTGGGGGTATTTTTTTAAACTTTCTTAATAATTTACGATTTTTTTCTCTCACATGTTGGAGCCCCTGTTGATTGGGCATCCCGTATCATTGGCACGGCCGATGCCGCGTTAGCTACATCCCTGTTTACTTCCTAAAAATTACACTTGTGTTTTCTGCAATTCTTAAGGCGACTATGCTCGAAACTATGATTTTAAAAAAGGGATAATCATTTTGATATATGTCAATTGTTGTGTATTCTGATTTGTGTCAGTTCAATTAGAATATATACATATAAAATTATTTTAAGGTATCCGAATACTTGCGACAACTTTTTTTTGAAAAAAGGGAGATATGGAGATTTTTTTGTGGTTTTTAGATTTGTTTAGTACATTTTAAGAAAAATATGCTAAAATTAAGAACAGAAAAAGAAATTATTATTACTTAAATGGGTAAAAAATGACAAAAATAACATAAACGTGGCCCGTTCTGTACCAAAATTTTATGAACAAAATTTCAATTTTTCTGTTTTGATGTGTTGCTATGTTATTCGTTTTTGAAATGACCTTCAGGATAAGAGATATTTTAATTTTTACAAAAGCTAAAGCACTTTATCTTACTTATTATATGAAATGGCTTAAAAAAAACAGTGATTATTTTACCATAAGGGACTATAAATTTTGTAATAAAACAGTATTGATAAATCTAAAAGTTAAAATACTTCCACTATTATACAGAACATACACAAAAAACTTAAGTTAATTATTTTCAAAAATTTCTTAGCAATCGCTGACCGCTTTTGAGAATTAAAAAAAAAAAAGATATTTCGAATAAAACGCTTTTTAAAGTGTGACATTTTGCTTAAAGTAATAACATCTGCTTTTACTAAAACGCTTGTATTTTTTGTTCTAGTAAAAGAAAAATAATAAACTTGGTATTTTTATAAAACTAATAAGATGGACTATAAAATAAAATCATAAAAAAATTTGTCAATTTTTGGCAAAATTTACAGTTTTAGGGTAGTCGGATACCTTAAGAACATTATTACAAGAAAAATTATTTTAAAGCAATTTTTGGGCTCAAAAATGAAGAAAGAATGACATATTTTTAAAACATTTTCTTTACATGAAAAATGATTCTATAATAATAATATTTTGCGTACATGCAGCAGAAATTTCTATACCGGGGTTAAACAAAAAGTTTGAAAAAAATCCGATTATTTTCAGTGTTGCGATCGATTGAAATTATAAAGGTTGTTTTTTGTTAAAATTTTTCTGAAATAAAATGTGAATAAATCCCCTTCTAAATTATATATTTCAAAAATCTTAGTTCAACCCCTTTATAGAAGGTCTAGCTATATACAGGCAAAATATTATTATTATAGAAGCTTCCTGGATAATAGTAGAATGTTTTGAAAATATGTCCTTTCTTCGTCTTTTGCCAAAAAATTGCATTAAAATATTTTATACTTTTAGTAATTTGTTTTTGTAAAATAATTTTATATGTATAGTCTAATTCAATTTACACTAAATATCAAAAAAATTATCCATTTATATGCTTTTTCAAATAAAAGGTCCCTAATGTAGTAAATCACCGTTGAGGATATTTGTAACTTAAAATTTAAGGAGTTTTCTCGTTTAGAAATTAATTTGTTACAATTCAATGATATTATTTCGAACTTACAAGTATGAAATTCGGGAAAAAAGGAACTTCATCATATTTACTTAAAAACGATGTAAACACTCATTAATAACTTTGGACTTTTACATTTCAAGATGATGAATTAGTTCCCTCATCCAAAATTACCAAACTTGACCCATTGAAAACTCTTTCAAATGATGATGGATATAAAATAATTGTCGCGTCGTTGAAAAACACGCAGGTGAAAATTAATATAATCGTTTTGGAGCAACTTAGATAGCATATTATCACCTGCCTTCTCGTAAATTAGAGTTATGCGCCATTTTTACGACGCGCTCATTGCTGCCAAAATGCTGGTATCGAAATTAAAAATAATTATTCCATCCACCGGAATTAAAAATTTAGGAAGATATTCCTTTCTGTGGATGGAAATATGGGTGACACTTTGAAGTGGTTAAAGTTAAGAGTTAATGTGTTCCACATGAGATAATCGGCACTTCCAGGTTTTGCAAGCGATAAGTTTAAATTATATTTACTTTTTCATTCCAAATCGGCTTGGATGTAACTGTTGCCTAAAGCCGCAAATAAATAGTTCGGGTTTGTATTGATTACAGCTTAGTCTGGTTGTTCGATAATTTTCGAATGCGTGTACTTGAAAATTTTCTTAAAAAACATTATTATTAGTTAATTAAATATTTATTCGAATGTAAAATGTACCTCAATTATTATTTCTGTGATTAGTTTTTATCATTATTGCAGGTTATTTTATGTCGGAAAGAAAGGTTAATTGAATATTTTAAATTAATTGCGTAATTTTTAACAAAGAAGTTCTTAATTTTATGTTAGTGGTAAAAA
Source organism: Trichonephila clavata (assembly GCA_019973975.1). Lineage (NCBI taxonomy): Eukaryota > Metazoa > Arthropoda > Arachnida > Araneae > Nephilidae > Trichonephila > Trichonephila clavata. Next base: position 82,357 of record BMAO01002600.1, read on the forward strand.
TTAGGAGAGGGTAATTGGTTGTTTCAGCATATTTTATTCATAACAAATACGGAGCTACGACTGGAACTAAATAGCATGACATCATCATTTGTGATTTTGGAACTGTATTGTGCTAATTATAATTATTTCAGAAAAGACTGTAAAATTTTGTCTTTTTTTTCTGAACTTTTCAAGGTTAGAATTTCTCTTTCTGACTTCAATTTGTAAAAATTCATCGAAATTTTAATTAATGTACTATGGGAAAAACTTTTATTTTGTAAGTGTACAAAGCAAGCAAATGAAATACTTGGAACATATTTTATTAGTACTCTTGGATGAAATAATTAAGAATGTTTTCGTAATTATTTTCAAAAAATTAGATTTATACTATAAGCAATCAACTAAATTTGCGAAATAAAATTGAATAAAACAAGATAAACATATTCTCAGTCTTTTCAGTAACATAAAAATATACTCTATTAACAAGTTTATAAAATTAGGATTTGAAAATTTTTAAACAACATTCTGATCCAAATTGTTGTTAATCATTGAAACAATTGATACCGATGTATAGTAAATACTTAAAAATATTAAGTTTTAAAGTTTTACTCAGAAATAACCAACATATCCGTATAACATTTATTTTTCACCGATTCTTACATGTAAAATATTGCTATACACACTCAAGAGCCAAAACATTATGACCACCCCTACATTTTGCAATGAACTCGCCTGGATGACGGGAAAGGCACGTGATCAGGCGGAAGTGGTGTTTAACTGCTGCTGGAGAGTCTGAAGAATCATTCTTTCACTTACTTCTGTGTGTGATGGAAAAGGCTGCGGATCTAAGCGACTTTGTATGAGGGCAGATTGGTAATGGCTCGAAGGCTCGGAACAAGTATTTTCGAAACTACACGACTCGTGGGTTGTTCGCGATCTACAGTTGTTAGTACTTATGCAAAAGTGAATGAATGACGGTGAAACCAGCAGTAGACGACATGGTGTTGGACGTCCACACGCTATCAAAGAAAAAGGTTGTTGGAGACTGTCTCGCATAGTGAAGCAAAACCGGAACCAGACAGTGGCTCAGCTGACAGCCCAATACAGTGCAGGACCAAGTAGAATAGTATCAGAGCACACTGTTCAGCGGACACTGTTGGATAAGGGGCTACGCAGCAAACGTCCCACTCGTGTGCCTTTTCTGACCAAGCGTCATCGCCAACTGCGCCTGCGCTGGGCTCAGGAACATCGCGACTGGTCCATGGTCCAGTCCATATATATATATATATATATATATAATAAAAATATATATATAATGTTGGGCTTTTTTATTCTAATAGACCGAAGAATAGTCACCCAAATGGTTATGAATAAGATTGATCCTAGTTGCAGTAGTGTTAAAAAATAATTCACAAAGAACTGTATATATCGGATCTAAAAGGTGCCACGCTCTGGGTTCTAGTATTTTTGACTCATTTTCAGAAACAAGCAATTTGTTAAAGAAAATGGTCACTTTTGGGAATACGACAAAAAAGATCTTTGTTCCCTGGTAATAATGTATGAATTTAAGGCCTCTATGCATAGAATCCAGAGATCAAAGGTAAATTGAACACGGACTGAGAGCAAATCTACATAAAAAGACTAAGGAGCAGAGAAAGTCATGTTGTTTAGTTTTTGGACTGTCAATGAGTCATTTTAACAGATGTGTGACTTGGAGAAAGAGTAGACCATCACACAAATACCTACTGTGACACATTTCTAATCAAATTATGCTATGATCTGATTAAAAAAGAACAGCGCGGTGTAATTGTTCCTGTGATAGTTTCCCCAAATCATAATAATGCAACAAAAAAGCATAATCATAAAAATATGAATAAATAAGCTTTTATTATATGAACTTTATTATTTTATTTCATACATTTTAATTCATTGATATTATGAGCTGATTTTTTGACTAGTTAATAATATCATGGTCAATATCAACTTAATTTCATAATGTTTCTATGCAGATATATTTTTTATTTATTTATTTCTTTATTGATGTTGAAACTTAAAATTTTTTATACACCAGGGCAATTCGAAATTTTATAATGTTTGACCCGTTTTACACATTGTATCGCAGGTAAGTTTTCAATGTCTTAAAAACAAAACATTCAACTACATTCCTCTCGTATTGCAAAATTTCGATCGGAGTTTTTGTTTTATATATAGGATTAAGTTTCAGTTGTATTTACTTTAAAACATTTAAAAAAATGAGAATTGTTATTGATTATTTTAAGGGTAGAACTCTTTGCTTTTCATCAATTGCTGTTAATGTATTTTAATTTCGTGAATAATTGTTAAACTTTGAGAACAAAATTTTGCGTAATTATTGTGAGTGGTTGAGAAGATAGCTCAAACAGAAGAGAGTAACAAAAAGATCTCTCTTTCTCTCGCTTGATGAAAATATATCTCTTTCTCGCTCTCTATAAACTTATCAAAATACATCCTTTCCCAGTCTCATTATATAATTGTAAAGTATATAAATTGATTTCCTCAAAATATGCACAGATATATTATATCAGGGAAGGGAAATAAATGTTTTCCAGTAAATCTTTACAATCATCAAAATTTTGTTGCAGTAGTTAAAATCTTTTCACTTTCCTGTAATTATCCTATTTAAAATCAAAGCAAGAATTAATAAAATTTCAAGAGACTGTACATGACTTTGCTACCATCTTTAACATTGAAGGATGTTTTAATTCGATTGCTGAATAATAATATTGACTTTCGGAATCGTACTAACTGATTAAATTATTTACGACTCTGTCTTTCTTTTCATCCTCAATTATAATGATAATTTTAGAATCTTGCTTTCTACATCCCCTAATGTCATTTTCAGTATCTAAATATTCCAAATTTGACCAATTTAAAACATTTTCATCACCTTTTTTTCTTCAAAAATAATATTATTTATTAGTTCGAGAGGGGGGGGGGGCGTGCTTTCACAGAGGGCTTAGAGTTATCAAATGGTTTTCCTCCAAGAGAAAAGAAAAAAATAAACCATAAATCAATCTAGAAATAGAACAATGGTAGAACAAAAATTCCCGCCTAGAATGAAAATGATAGCTTATAGTATGATACAGACATACAGTGAACAAACAGAGCCCAACAAAAATGCAAAGGCCAGGAGCCGCCTTGACTTGTTTCAACTATACAAATAGATTTGAAAGTGGTATAGCAAGAAATTAAGTTATTGTTCATAATATTGTTGGGAAAAATATAATTTACATGTCCAGAAACGAGTAGCTTCCTGTGTATGTTTTACAAGACAATATATGACAGAAAAGAGACTGTGAAACACGTAAGAATCGGCTTTCCCGGATGAGCCAAATAAGCAATTAGGAGTGGAAAATAACTTGAAGCTATGGAAGTACATGGAAAGATCTATGAATAGTAAAAAATAAATATGAGGTGGTCACACAGACTTGAAGGAGGATGTGTATTAATATGGAAATCTCTTATAAACAGTTTGAGCCTTTACCGCTTTTGACAATCATTTTAGCAGGAGATCCAAGAATCGTGGATGAAATACCTTTTTCTTCACATCATCTTTTCTACTGTCTTTTATAATTTTAGAAAATATTACATACCTTTTGATAGACAATAATAAATAGTATCTCAGCCTACACTGGTGAGAATGTTACTAAAATGAAATGAAATAAAACTAGTATATGCAATACAATTCTTTGGTTTTACTTCAAATAATTGGTTTAGTGAAAAAATAAAGAATAATTATTCTTTATTTTTCAAGAAATAGAAACATAATACATTCGAGGTGTCTGGTTCTTGAATATGATCTACTTCAACTTGTTCTTTGATCTGGTCATTCTTGCAGTTACATTTAGTAGTATTATAGTGACACTCACTGTGGTTTCTGGGTTCGAATCCCGGGGGAGGCATGAATGTTTGTAAATTTATAGTGCCATCGCGGCATAGAAGTACTCTAAATAGCCGTCGAGCCACAAGTTCTCTCTTGAGGCTGGTGGAAGGGGAAGAGAAGTGGGAGGCCCCTGATCACCCCTAGGATATTCTCCCACAAAATTGGGGTGGAATCGAGCATAATCGTTCTGTCACCTGCATGGTGCTCAAAGCTAAGGTTAACGACAGGTGTATAAATCTGGCCCTCCACTGCGATGAATTTCCTGGACCTTGATCTGATGTTACTATCGATCAAGTGGCATAAGTAACAACAACACACAGCAAAATATTTGAATCTGCCTCAAGAATAGTATTTCAATCTAATGCTTTATTGATATTGGAACTTTTAATGCATATCTTTTAATTCGCAAAATATTGTTAAAATTGCAAAGAATTTGCTCTTTTTTGCCATAATTGAAATTTCCAAAGGAACTCAAATCAAGAAGAAAATATAATTATCTCTTCCAAAACATAGCATTAATTCTGCGCTCAAAAAGGGTGCAGAATATAGATATAAATTACTAAATTTTTGTCAAAATAACTTGTTAAACAGCAAAAAAAAAAAAAAAAACCAGAGCAAACTTTATAGTCAACGTAAAACCGAACGTAATTTCGATTTCCTTATTGCACGCAGATAAAAACAGTTTTAAAAGTTTCAAGAAATTTGTAATGTGATTATTTATTATGTAACGTGGTATTATATATGTAAACATATGTAATGTGATTGCATTTATAATTTGCTCACTATATCTTATTTATCTATCCATAGACGGTCCAATGCAGCCCTACAAGATGCATGGGTTCCATCATGGCGGGTCCTTCAAAACGACCTACGGGTACTCCTCGTCCGAAGGATGAAATTCTGAGGCACGCCAAACATTTCTTCGATCAGTACTTCAGCAGTATAAAAAGGTAAATATCATTACAGTTTTGACGGCTGGGTGGCGTAGTTGGTTAAACGCTGATTTTGTATGCCCAAGGTGACGGAGGTAGCCTAGTGGCCAAGGTAACGGACTCGTGACTGGCAGGTCATGTGTTCTAGCTTAGTGCCGCTGAAGACCCATCATGAAGAAGAGCGATGCACATTATAAATCTGTCGAAAGCTCAAAATTCCTACTTTATTTTGACAGACTGCTCAAGGTTTAAATGAAGTAATTCATTTAAGCATTAATTTTTCGTAGAAAAATTTAACCAATAATATTTAAATTTGTTGAAATCTTCAGAACTTCATATGGTTTGACGATTATTAAAATAAAACCAGAATCTACACAAACAGCTATTTGGCACAGGACCTCATAATGTCATATGCTACTTACCACACATTCCATGAATATACGTGTGCTCTTGAACCACACACGAACTTTTTTAAGTCTATTTTGCTTTCAAAAGAATTTATCCACAAAATACGAGTTGTATTTTTCTAAGAGAACGCATAATAAATTCTTGATATGATCAAAATTTAAGTAAATATTTTGTTCACTGTTTCATATTTTAATAAAAAGTAATAATACTTACATATTATGAATAAAAAGGAAATATTTGAAACATGAGATAAAATACATTTTACAACACTGAGCTGAATTAGAGCAATATTAAAATTGCTCTTTGTTAATATACAAACCAAGCCATTGTTTCAAGAAACATGCCCCAATACCTTTATTGACAAACTTATTTATTACTTCATAAAAAAGGTTAAAGAAAAGCAAAAAGCTTGGTAAATTTTGAACAAGTTATTTAAATACATTGCACGTAACAAAACAAAAAGAAGTGACTAACCATCAATAAAAAAATCTTAGAAAATAATAATCACATGACTTTTTCTTGTTCACTTTAATAGACGATAATTTTAACAATATAATAATATAACAAAATTTAAACATTTCAAAATAATGTCTTGCAAAGCCACATTTTTTTCCGTAAAATTTCAGAACTTAAAAAGACATCAATCGATTCTCGTAAGATAAAAATAGAAAGCTCTGTTTTGAGATGCTAGCCGCGGGCAAGAACCAATCACTTATAAGTCATGGGATCCATTGTATTTAAAATTAAGAAGAAAAAATTAAAAAGAGGTTGATATTTAATACTCTTACCTAAGTAACATACTATTATAAAGTTACTTTTACAACAAATAATGCATTTACGTTATACCTTTAAAACAAAATGAACGATTCATTGATTATAGATTGAACAGGAATTTAGTTTAATATAAAACTCATTTATAATTTGTCTTAAAATGATTATATGAAGATAATTTGAATTTAAACTGTGAAATTATAAGAGTAGAAGCTTAATGTTATCTGGTATTATTTACAAAGAGACAATGTTTGTATTTTTTTCAGTAAAGAATGTGATTTTTGATCAAAGAAAACCTTTTTTCTTGTACGTGTGTCTTTCAAACTCCACACAGTTAAAATATATAATTAATACTAGTCCAATACAACTTATAAAGAAGGCATTTTCAATCACTTAAAAATTGCTCCAAAAATAACTTGAAGAGCATTGAAAAAAATTCTTACATTTAAATTAACAGAATTTTAAAAATTAAAATAAGAAATTGGTTTCGGAATTGAGAGAATAATGTTAAATAACATCTTAAAAAGATTCAACATGTAGATCTGATTACAAATTATACTACGAAGCAGTTTTTTTTCATAATTCTTTTCGTAATACCCACGAACGCATAAAACAGAGAAAATTTGCCGTAGCTTAAAAACACTTCTATTTTAAAGAATTTATTAATGGTCCGCATTTATGTATGTATTAATGATTTTTTTCTAAGCAAATTTATAAATATCTAGAGTACTACTCTTTTATAGTTATAATGTATTTTTTATTGATTTTCGTTTATTTAAAATAAAATTTGAAATCTACGTATAAAATGTGGTAAATTTAAGCTCTTAAGAGCTATCTTTTATAGAGCTACACGCAGTGGCTGCCTCTTAGATTTCTTACATTTTAATGGGTTCTCATTTCTCACTTTGTGGCGACGAAGCGGGTTTTTTTTTTTTTTTTTTTTCATATGCAGGATGCAAAGATACCAAACATTCTGTGCGCGTAATGCTGAACCACGTGTTTATGTGTGTATCTAACTTCAGCAGAATATAAGCTAGAGCAGGGGTCAGCAGCCTATGACACACACACGTGCCACTTGTGGCACACGGTATAATTCTCACTGAATGCGCCATTCCACAAATTTGTCAATTCTGAGAGGAAGGAAGTTGATAAATTTGTAATGAACCTTATTTGACAAACATCTTCAGAATTATGGGCATTTACAGAATTACGAAAGAATCTGAAACATAATTCTAAAGATAAATTTACAGCTAATTTGTAAATTATTGAATGTCATTGCTAGAGAGATTTATTTGTTTGAAGAGAGAAAATTGCATGTATTCTCTGTTATTCGCTTTTTGTTCTACCTAGTGGCTGCGGTAGCCAAGTGGTCCAGGTATCGGACTCGTGGCCAGCGTGTCATGAGTTCGAACCCAGTACCACTGAAGGCCCGCAATGTAGGGAAGTGATGCACGTTTAATCTGTGGAGAGCTCAAACGTCCTCCCGTTTGTGTGGTGTGGTAATTAGGAGAGGGGCTTTCCAGCTCAGGTGTCGTCTTCGTCACTTGATCATGGTTCAAAATTACGAGGTCCGTTGCCAAAAGCCCTCATGTAGCTGAACAGGGGTCGACGTTAATATTCTCTCACTCACTCACTTGGTTCTACATATCTAAGTAAAAAAAATTTTCCTCGTATGACAAATACTTCGAATCAGCAAAGAAACTACTTAAGAACTGAATGTTCAGAATCGTGTCAAATTGAAAGTCTCAAATCATATTCCAGATTTTGAAATGCGAAAGTACATAGGTATAAGCACTAGGCTCGCATTAAAGTGTTTCTTATTTATCTTTTTATTAAACTATAATGACTTATTTTAAGAAATATCTTTAACAAGATATCAATCATTCGCATGGCCAAGTAATTTTAGTGCGTTTTTCACATGTTGTATTTTTTACAATAATGCAACTAATGAACTTTTTACTAACAGAAAGTAGTACTATACTTAAAAAAAATTTAAATTATTAAATTTAAATATGATTCGGCTCATCTAGGGTACCAATGCGACCAAATGCCGAAAGAAAACCCGAGGTCAATCGGTTGCTTATTGGCTGAGAAAAAGGTACGACAAAATATGGAACGAAAACGAAGACGAAGACGAAATTTGCGTCCTAATAGCGCTTTTTTTACACTACGTGAAAAACGCGCTAAAAATTAATAATATACATATGTATAATTTAATATTTTAAATATTTTTTGCATAGTTATATTTTATGCTGTTTATTTTTATGATAAGAAATATATTTAAAGGTTGCCAAGTCAATATATAATAAAACTATAAACCTACATTATTTACCTCTATTCTCTAACTCTGTATGCATTATCTCGTGGATCGAATTGTTTCAAAAATATCTTTCTTTGTAGCACGCTGAATCCTATTGGTAGATTGGTTTATCACGCCACAGCTAAAAGGTTGCCGACCCCTTAACTAGAGTATAATATCCCCTTTCACTCCGTTGTACGCAGTAGCTTCAATCCGGTACGGTAATACCCCGAACTTACGCGATAAGTCGGATTAAATGATAACCGTGTAAGTTGAATTCACGTAAGTCGGGGGAAAATTTCGCATATAAATACATATAAATTATTTTTAGTTGGTGCTGGAGAAGAAAGAAAGTTATAACTTAGAAAAAAAATGTTTAATAAAATCTTAGATAACAAAAGTACGAAATAGCAAAAAAACCGAATTTATTTTGATGTATAAGGTGTCATAGAATCTAACAAATAGTCTGTCAACTCAAAGATTTTTTCTCTCCCAGAAAATTTCCTCGTAGTACGCTAATATTTTTATTCCTTGTTTTCTTTTTTTTTAAATATTCTCTATTTTGGAGTATGTTTTTTCTAAAATTTGTAACCCTTTTTCAATTAAACGGAGGCCTTCAGTCAAATTACCAACCGTCGTTCAATCATCTGATTGAACTGGGACTCAAGTTCTTCAATGCTCATGCATTTCTATGAGCTCATCAATTGTCAGCTACTAGTTGTAGGGATCCAGCACTTCTTGAATGCCATCACTATTCACTTCTAAATTTATTTGCTTGGAAAGATAGACAACTTCTTCAATCAAATTACCCATTTCATTAGGCTCTGGCACTCATTCCGCCTGAGTTTTAGAGATGGGGGGGGGGGGGGAGTCGACGATATTTGAAAATCGCGTAAATCGGGGTAGCGTAAGTCGAGGTATTATTGTATATCCATCATAAGCTACACAACGATTTAAATGTAGCTGCAATCATTCTAGAGGGAAGTGTGCTTCTGTTCATCAAGAATTTTTTGAGTCTACGAAATATTTTTCGATATGAAATGTACTATCTAATTTCGTTCTACAGATATTTTGGTTCAAATGTCTTTTTAATATTCTGATTGACAAGTCCTTTTTTTTTTCTTGCACAATAACATGTTGATATATATATATTTTTGCTGAATTATTTTGTATTGCATAAAGTATCCTTTTTTAACTAAATTATGTGAGATATACAATCGGGCTTACTGTAGATAGTTAAACATCCTTTAACCTCTTTTTAATGAATGAAAAGAAACGGAAGCATGGAATAAAAATTAAAACCCTTACTTATTGAAATGAAAAAGGCGATTATATACACTTATCGATAGAAAGAAATTTAGCTATATATTTAGGTACTTGTACTTCTTAATGTAAAACACACTCCCACATTAGTTAGCCTTTCCTACAAGAGTACATGTCTCTATTTGGCTCCGCCCCTGTTATTTTACATAATTTAAACAATGAAATCTTAAATTTTACAAATGTTATTGTTTTGCACCAAAAATGTTCTTTGGTTAACACAGATTTAATTTTTATCACATTATATTAAATAAATCTTACTTGGGATTACTCATTTTATAAATACAGTGAAACACTTTTTACGCGAAAACGCTTAAGACGAAAAATTGGTTAGAACGAAATAATACATCGGTCCTGATAAACTACTATATATTTTTATGCATTTTCCCCCTTAACACAGAACAGAAATCCCTTAACGCGTAAAGTTTTCCCTTCTGGTAATTAACAAAATACAGAAAACACCAGACATGCAGGCGATATTTAAGAGGGGTGTGAAATTAAAGAGAGGTGGTTTCCCATGTTTCGTAGAAAGGAAGCTAACTTGTCTGTAAAATACCCTCAAAATAGCCTATGATACGAGCCAATTTTGTCAATCTAAGCTACTTTCACCCTACACCCCTACAAACGCCTAAAAAACACCTCATCTCTCATCAGTTGGTTTTGGAATTCAGTGACGAGTACATCGTAGAATAAAAAAAAATCAATGCGTTTTATTCGCGTTTTTTCTCCCCCCCCCCCCCCCTTTTAGAAGAATTCTTTTAGGAGCATAATGAATGCAAAAAAAAAAACTCAGCGGGAAAGCAAACTTCTGTTTCGCTTAAAATGAAGATAGAGCTTCTTAAAGCTGTTGATCAAAAACAGAAGACGATAACGGAAATCTGTAATGATTTCGGTTTTGCTAAGTTTTATATACACAAAATTTTATAAAGTTCTTGTGAATGTTTTTGTTTCACTAATTCTTGTTAAATACATGAATTTAGACATATCTATGTAAATAAAATGTACTCTAAGAAACTTAATTTTGTTAAATATATATGTATATATTGCAGTATCTTTTAACACGAAGAAATATTATTTCGCGATTTGCATTGTAAATCAGTATAACCTAATACATTAATAATATGCTGTAACAATTGTACTGATATTATTGAGGTCTGATAACCATAAGACTGTGAGCTTAGTATTCTATGCAATTTATAATTATTTTGTAGAATTGTAAACACTAGATGTCCTGTTAAATTATCAGAATTTCAATACAAATCATGGCCCATTGTGGAAATATGAAGGCATAAGTTTAGAAATTCTGCTGTTATTTTTATAAATGTAGTTTTTAATTATATGTGGTCTAGAGCCAAAGGTACATTTGATTTGAACCTTACCTTAGTCCAGCATTATTCTTGCTATTATCATTTTATAATTCTAACATTTTTTATGATTTAGTAATATTATTTCGGGAGGAATTATCTTATAAATACGATATATTTCTGAGTCTCTCGCTATCATAAAAAACTATACATTATGTAGATCTCAATTCATATTCTTATTCATTTGTTGCCTTTTGTGAAAATGCAAAAACTATCTGGATAAAAGTATTCCAAACATAATATTACAATTTTAATAATTTAGAGAAGCAGAAAATCTGTTACATTTTATCGGAATAATCAAATAGGAAGAATTATTGACACCATAGCTTATTCATGCAGATTCTAATTCTATATACTATTCTATAGTTCTTTTTACCTCGGGAATCATTTTTCTCGAAAAGTAATTGATTAAAATTGAGATTCGCTTAATATACGGAATATAAGGTTGGTAAAATGAAACGAAGCTGGAAAAATGGAGTGGAAAAATTAATGAATGAAGAAATAAGAAAAGTGGTTTTCATTTTCAGAGAAAGAATCTTAAACTTTTATATCAATCATTCTCGTTTCATACAATACGTGCTTTCCATTACTATTGCTTACAAAAAATACGTTAGAAATTTATTGCAATTTTTGTAGGTGCTATGAATAATTAACAGCAATATTTTTTATAAATTCTTTTTCCTAATTCTTGTAATGGTTATTTTTCAGAATGAATTCTCCTAGTCATGTACGAAGGTGGAAGGAAATAGTGAGTGAAGTTGATTCAACGGGAACATATGAACTAAAAGAAACAGAATTAGTGTATGGTGCCAAACTCGCATGGAGGAATGCACCTAGATGCATCGGTAGAATACAGTGGTCTAAGTTGCAGGTAAATATTAATCTCGTAAAGTAAATATATAAATTAAATTTCCTGATAAAAAATAATTTCAGTGTTATTGCAATGTTTTGAATTAAAAATGTTATATATTGCTTTATTTCGCAGAACATTAGATTTAGTAGATATTTCTTAGCTTTTATAGTGATTTTCTGTGATGAATTAATAGAAATAATCTCAGAGACAACTAACATATCCATGTACTTTTACAAATTATCTCACTATTTGGATTTATTATCCAATTAAATCAGTTTTCAATTTCGATCTTTGTGTGATGAAATCTTTGTTCCGAATAACTTTACATATCTGTTCCCCTTCTTCTTAAGAATATTAATGATAAAAATATCGGAATTATTAAGTAAATTAATCCACATTCAACATCTACTTTTGGTCAAATAGTAAATACTATGCCCATGGGAAATTAGTTTTAGGTGTTCTTGTTTAAATAGCTTGTCAGTATTTCTTTAATCAATGGATTCACACATTGAACAGATTTATATACTTTAATCACCTTATGTTACTGAGATATTCGTTACATTTTTAAACCTGGGAATTTTAACATGAGAGTAGAAAGGGAATAATTTACCTTAAAAAAATTCTGTTATTCGAAAAAAAAAACTTTTGTGTACCCTTCACAACAGTTTTTTTCACACTCTGACAATATATCGGGCATATATATGGGGGAATCTAACCGAAATCTTCCAAAAAAGTTAGATTCTTCAGATTGCGGGGTGTCTAGGGGTTTTTACGGTGTATGGGTTAACTTTGAAAAATATTAGACAACATAGTTTAAAGAAACTAAACAATTTATTACGAGTTATAGGAAAGTATTTATATGGGGAACATTTACAAGAAGGAAATTAAGACATGCAAGCATTTAAAAATATAGGAACATTTATAGGTAGACATTAATATAGAAACATTAATATAGGAAGGATAGATAGTTCATTTTAGGAGGGCATTAGAGATTAAATAAAACTCATTATGCGATGTGCAGGTGACTTACCGCCAGTTGTGGCGAAAGAGAGCAGACGCGCTGATACGATGCTTCCTAGTCGATGGTTAGTGGGCCTCTGACGAGAAAATCGCGTCAGCGTTCTAATAAGCACACTAGATGGCGTTGCTGTGGAATGCTGTTTTTGACAAAAATTACCGTCCTCTGCAAAGGGATGATCTAACCTTTTACAAAAAGATAAAGTTCTATGGGATATATATATATATATCCTACCTATATTTATATAATTATAATATATTTCATTTTTTATCTGTTATTTTATTTTTTTATCTGTTATGCACTCTCTACTAGGATTTTATTTCTGAACAAAGCCTCATTTTTAATAATGATATTGTTACGTATATCGGAGTTCGTGGATTTTATGCTTACAGTCTCAAAGAGCAAAGCTGTGTGTTCTTTAAATGCGAGGAAAATTAAATGTAGAGAAACAATCCTTAAAATACAGGATACAGCACTAAAATTCGCACAATAAATCCCAGAAGGTTGTCACTTCTTCCACAGCTCTCAAACACAACTATCAGTGTCTGAAAGCACTAGCACGTAATGCTATAGATTATCCGTAATCAACCTCTCGCTCTTTACAACAGCTGAAGTAATACTGACTCAGTTTGAGCAAGCGACTGATATATATGGTCTGCGTGGCTACCTACGTGGCTTTCTCGAAGATTCCTGTTACATCATAGATCTTGATGTTATAGATTTCTCCAGTTTCCAGAATCATCCATATGGTCACCGACAGCAAAAACGGTCACGAAATTGCCAAATTTGATCTCCAAAAACGATGCCAATTTGGCAGTATCACCAATATTTCGCCAATTTTCCATTGAAACGCCAATAAATGTAAGGGACTGCTTTGCTTGCGAATATTACAATGTTTTCTGTAAAATAAATGCAACAGAAAGTAATATTAGAGTATTAAACATCCAGATATAAATTATTTACACAAAATTCGTAACAATATTGTAACAAGTCTTTATTAAAAATAACTATTTGTTACTTTCTGAAGGAAAGAAGACAAGTTGAATCGATTATAATAATAATAATTTTTTTTTTTTTTTTTGCATTCTAAATCAATGGTGAAATAAATTGAATTCATTTGTAGCGTTAAAGAAAATTTATACAAATAGAAAAAAAAAACATTTATTGCATTTTTTTTTTTTTTTGAGGCTACTGCGATTTATTAATCTCCATTTGTCACTTGTTTATCCGTGATAAATTCTACTCTATTGACTGAACATCACATATATTCTGAGAACTTTGATTTAAAAATTAAAAGTAATACATAAAAAAGGGCAAACTTTAAAAAATAAAAATATTTGCATTCTTTTGTGTTTACTTTATAACAATTGCTTAATATTTTTTTTTATTAATTATATATGTCTAGAACAATAATATTTATTTCCCTCTTACTATATACCTAACTTTTTGTTATCAGGAAGGTAACATGCTCTGATTATAATAATATTATATTAGAATAATTTTTCCTAATATATTTTATTTACTTAATGTGTTAAGCACATAATAGTAATTTTTGGCTTTATCGAATGTGTTGAACGTAAAATATTTTGTATTCAAAACTTTGCGAAAATAATTATTAAATTATTTATACTACTTTAAATAGAATTATATACATTGGAAAAAAAACCCAACAGCTGCTGATTATGATCAGTATATGCTATTCAGTTCATTTTCAAAGATACAGTATACATCAAACAGATTCTGATATCGACTGCACTCTCTTCTGAACTGAACTGGCTTTTGTTTTAAAAGTACTTTATGAAAATTAACCCCATATGAGAGAAAGAGAGAGAGAGAGAGAAAATTTCTAGAAGAGTCGATTCTAGAGGTTTCTCGATGGTTCCTAGGCGATATCATATTTGTCGCCAGGGGTGATAAAGTCTTCAATCACGTAACACTGGTCCTATTTTCTGGGATTGTCAAAATCTTATTTTTCAAAATCATTCTCGGAAGTGAACTTTACCTCAAAACTCAACTTTCTCACTAAGAGAGTGCTTCTCTGGGGAATAAAGATATATGGCATATTTCACTTTTGATAAAAAATTAAAATGCAGATCACTATGATGACCCAAGATGTCTGCTAGAAAGCTTATTCATTATTATTGATTGAATAATCATTTAAACTCTAAAACTGTTCTTTTGTAGGTAGTATTATATTATTCAAAACAGCCATTAATTAGCAATTATTTTTATACATCCATTGATAATGATGCTAAGTTGCTACAGTTTACTGATAACTTGTAAAGAATACAATCGCTTCAAAATATCGTTAATAAGCATAGTTATAATTAAGTAACCAATAGAGATAATATAAATATCAATTTTGAATCACATTCTTAACACAATTAAATAATACAATACTCAAATTAACTAACCATAAAAACACAAATAATTAAAAAATAAGTTTCCAATCATTCTGCAAACACATTTTTCGTGACTATTGAGACAGGTACTTTTTGATTAATATTAAACTCTGTTGATAAATACGAGTATTATGATTGCTAAATAAACGAATCCTTTCGAATGTCTTTTGGAACCCGAACAGAACGTGCGGTTTGCTCGTCGATGCGTTTTTAACAGTCTTGATATTGATTCATTGGAAAACTAATTTTATTCTATTTGTGCAGATGGAATTCACTGAGCTTTATCTTCGAACGACTCTTGCTCTGTTTTGGGAAAACAAATAATTTTTTTCCCTTTTTTTTCGTTGAAGTTATGGCGATGAAGAAAAAAAAAAAAGAAATCGTTATCCTTCCGCCGAGCTCATTTTCAAAATTACCATTAGCGGAAATTCTTTTTGTTTTAACCGTAACCTTTTTTTTTTTTTTTTTATCATCTCGTTAAATCTTCTGAAACAAAAAAAAAATATTGAAAACTAATGTTCTTCATTCCAACTCTTCAAACTAGTTTACAGAATGAGATAAATTCTTGTTAATGGTGATGATATTTGATTGGGTTAATTTGATTATTTGTTATTTTTGTGGGATGTTAGGAAGGGTATAAATGCTTTTGCTGTATATTAAGAAATTCTCCCAGGTTGTCATGCCAAAAAGAACTTTGTAAATGTTCTAGGAAGTTTACTTCTTTATTTTCACTTTTGAAGATTATGCATTGTTTCAGTTCTTAGTATTCTCAAATATGTGTGTAGAAGATAAAATTTTACCCTTCGGCTAAAATATTTAACTCAGTTATGTGAAGCATATGCAATGCTATAACCAGTTTTTAAACTGAGTTGAAATTATTCATAAACACCTTACAAAGTCAAATGAGAAACAAACATTTTAAGTAACAGCGTGTAGTTAGATTTTGATTAGTTTTTCAATTCATACTATTGACTCACTCTCAACCTATATATATTAGCGTGGCCGGTGTTGGTTCTTTATATGTAGATTTACCGATGGGTATGTATGATGCTTGTTTCTTGATAGAAAACTTATTCTGGATTAATTCCAATCTTCTTTTATTCATGGTCATAAATAAATGAAATTTAATATCATTTAGAATAATTAATCAATAAAGTCACGAACGCACAAATAACAGAAGCAACAAGCAGCAGCAATGAGGATATGTTTTTGGCGAGCAGACAAAGAACAAAGAGAGTGAGAACACAACGCTCTGGCTTTATAGACTGGTGGTGAAGTCGTGCGACTCCTTTCTAACGGGAGCCATGATTGGTTGCAAACGTATGGGAGCTATTAGATTAAAATTAATATTACCACATTAGTACTGTACCAAAGAATTTGAAAATATTTGAAAGTAATTAATCTAAAAAATTCTAGAGGGAGTCATTACATTATATATATCTTGTTCAAATTTTAAATCGTTAATAAAATACTTTCTATTTATCCATTCAAAATATTAATTGACTTGATTTTTTTATATCACTTGTTTTAATGTCAGTGTTTATTAATGTCGTACAAAAAAGCAACGCGAGGGTTCTTAGTGATGGACCTCGTAATTTTGATTCTGGGTCAAGTGACGCGGACATCATTTGTGCAGCACTCCTGTCTCCAGGTTGCCACACCACGCCAACACGAGACTTAGAGTCTCGACAGATTTAACGAGCATCAGCCCCTACACATGGTGGGCTTGAACTCATGATACAGTTTCCATGAGCTCGTGACCATAACCACCAGACTACCACGGACACTAGTTTGTTTCAATGGAATCTTCACAAGACATTTTATATCATTCTCTCAAGATATAAAATAGATTCACAATTTGTAGCATAGCATTATTTAAATCTAACATACGAGGAAAGATTCAAAAGTTCCCGGACTAAGTCTAGAACTTAAAAAAATATTATCAATTTAATTGCCGAAATATATCCTCCTTCGAAATAAGACCTTTCAGCAACATTTGCCATCGTTTTTAAAGGTCATCAAAACATTTCTGGAATCCATTTTTAGCCGTGTCCTTTAATCCAGCCTGCTATGTACTTTTAACTTCATCTGCAGATTGTTCTTCTTTTAACATGCGAGAACGATATGTTGACACACCCTATGCAAGTTTTCAGGCAATATCCGTTAACGTGTGGCCTTGGATGTCCCTACTGATTCTACTATTTACGCTATTTTTTGAAACCTATAACGTACCACCGTAGAAACCTTTTGGATATTTTCAGAGGTGCGGGAAGTCTGCGATGTCCAGAACGTTCGCCGTCTTCGATACTTTCCCTGCCTTCTCTGAAACGTAGATGCCACTCAAAAGCTTTTGTCCACGATAATGCATGACTGCCGTACACGTGCTTCAACATTTCGTTCGTCTCTGTAGCATTATTTCCCAAGCGAACACAAAATTTGATGTTCATTATCTGCTCTACAAACGTCATTCTTACAATCGCTGGTTATTAAATGAATTCGCATACAGAATACGACGCCGGTGCCGTGGCTAGCCACCGACTGCGTTATTTGGGACAAATCACTTTTAGAAAAGGGAGAGAACGTAGAAACACAGAAACATTATAGTATAAGCTGTTCTGCAAAAGTTTTTCACGTTATAAGCTCCATCCAGGAACTTTGAAATCCTACTTCGCATATAGGGTACAAGATAAAGAAGTTTAATACATTCGCTTATAAAGTTGAATCTTTCTTATTGATTTAACTCCATAGGAGAAAGCTAATGTTATTCAGAAGCAAAGAGTGTTTATATCTCTAGTCAAAATATATGAACAAACAGGACTCAATTCTTTAAAAAATATCAAAATATAAATATTGGACAAATGTATTTTGTTAGTAATGTGGATATTGAATGGCGTTGCTTCTCCAAGGATAAAAAAACTCACTCTTGATCACTGTTAATCTGTCACAGGAATACTGGCTGCGGCAACAGCAACAGATAAAAAATTTCTTTCGAAATAATCTATGAAAGTAAAAAAAGGAAGGTAGAAGGCTAGAAGTACTTTTGACAAATATTATCTGCAATTGAAAATATCGAAAGTCTATAATTTTATCAAAACAAAATATTTTTCATATTTTTGTGTCATTATATGTTGTTTTCTGTTGTATCAATATATGTTGTTTTTGTTGTGTCATTATATGTTGTTTTCTGTTGTGTCATTATATGTTGGGAAGTAAAAAATTATGGTAATCGTTTTTAGGTGTGAACAATTATGATAGAAATTTGTTTTTAGCAACATTTTTAATGCATGATATATTCATAGGTTTTTGACGCTAGATATGTATCAACAACAAGAGAAATGTTTGATGCTATTTGCAACCACATAAAATACGCTACAAATAAAGGAAATATAAGGTAAGTTGTTATTTATTTTCATTTTTAAGAAATATGAAACAAAAATTGCATGTTATAGAATGAAATTGCAGGAATAGTTCTTTTAGTCATCAATCATTATACATAATAATAATGCAAAAAAAATTTTTTGCAAGGGTCATATAATAAATGAGGTTATTTCTTATAAACATATGGCATTCACATATTTGATTAACAGTCAAGTAACGGAAGCTAATTATTTATTGATAAATCACAGAACATCAAAAAATAACTTTATTTTTATTCTTAACATGTAAAGTTCAGCTAAAATGTATCAATAAGTAAATAACACAGGAATTCATTTTGAATAAGAGATCTGATATATTTAAACACAGCTAAATAAATCACTCCTTTTAACAAACATAAACAACTCGTACACTGATCTGTCTGATGGTGTGATACGAGTAAACATCATTTTAAATAGCTTAGTGGGCCTCAAATATTCTCATCAATGTACACTTGGTGACAACCTCTTTTTTAGGGGTATTTTATGGTTATGACTGAAAATTTTAATAAATTGTGAGTGTCCCTATGTATTACCAATAAATCATATTTTCAGATATCTTTTATTTCTACTATTTTGGATAAAACGTTTGATTTACATTAATATTGAAACATCTTCAGTTCTTCAAGACTATAACATGTCGAATAATTGTTATAATTCGTTTATCGTACATGGGCTAAATTTCTATCTAGTTTCATGGACTAATTTTGGATGATTCTAAATTTTATATATCAATTCATCATTTTAACTATTATTGAGCAAATATATATATATATATATATATATATATATAATATTGCAAAGTTATTGGGGGCAAGTTTGGGTGCATTGAAACTATATTTAATTGTTTGCCTTAGCCCTAAGCATAACTTGCTTATGTTATACTGTAACACATCTTTTCTATAACTATATAAAGAATTAACGTCCCTTTTTCAATGTGACCCGGCTAGAGGTGTGGAAGGAACTAAATGATCAGACGACATGATGAACCTTAATTATTTTATTAATCCCTATATTCAACTCAGACACAAACAACACTTAAACAAGCTTAATTTAATCAGTAACAGAATAAGAGGGAGACGAGATTGCGTTGGGCAAAATATATTTAATCATGCAGCACGACTTTTACTATAACTTTATACAGAGCTTATGTATTTAATGACCACACTAATAGTTTAATTTTATAAACATCGACTTGATTTAAAATCACAGTACCTGAATTCTTGCAGTCTTCTATCTTACACGTTGACCTTAACAGCTCTTCAATGGTTAAACTAATTACTTTCTTAGTATTCCAACTTCTCGCTTCGTACACTGTTTACAAATACGTTTCACTGTCGATTTGCTTCACTTTTCATCTATTCACAATTCACTTCACTTCCAATCTATTCTCACTTCACTAACTCTCAACCTCGCGAATAAAGAATATACAGTGGACCCCAAAAGTGTTCGTACACTTGCAATTTCCTAAAAAATTTAATGTTTTCGACTAAAACAATTAATATAGTATTGTAATTGTAGTTTTTTATGACATCTGCAACTTGTTTTTAATAGAATGACATAATTATTTTATTAAAAATGACAACTATTATTTTTAAAAATTAATAATCAAAAAGCTATTGAAAAATTACTCCACAAAAGTCTTTGTACACCTAACAAAAATCTCAATTTAGCTTTAAATATTGTATTTCTTTCTTACTTTAGTACTTAGTAGGATATCTTTTAGTGTCCACAAAAACTTTTAAATGTTTTGGTATAGATTTAATCAGTTTTTTGTAATTTATGCATCGGTTTTCCTCCATGCTTCTGTTATTATTGTTTTTACTTCCCATTATGTGTTTATATGTCATGTTTTCTTTTTTTTTTAAATCAAATTCTCACCAAATATGTTATGGGCTAAATAAACTGATTGAGGAGGTTTTTTCAGAATTTTGGACAGTTATAGAGACACTAGCGGCGTACATTGAGAGCAGAGCGCTTGGCGTCATTATCCTGTTAAAAAATGAAGTAGTCTCCTATATCCAAATTTCCACCGGATAATTTAAAATTTCACTTTAAAATATTTAAATAAAGCAGATGATTCACAATACCCATAAAAAAATATCAAATTGCCTAATTTTGCGGCCGATTTACACCTCCACGCAAGAATACTTCCATCTCCATGGTTCATTGATCCAATTTGATTCTTGGGATTAAGTTTCAGAAAATTCAAAATTGACAAGAAATTGATTGGGAGGACGGAAAATTAAACATTTTTGGTTCTGATGGGCATATAATAGTTTGTAAATGAAAAAAAAATGAGGAATTTAATCTCATGAATTTAAGTGGAACAAGAACTCCTCGAACTCCATGCTGAAGCATGGAGGTGGAGAATTTCTTGCGTGGGGGTATAAATCAACTTTGGTTTTTTTTTATGGTATTGTGAATCATGAGCTGCATTTAAATATTTTAGAGGAATTTTTTAAATTATCCACCCAAAATTTTTATATTGGAGACCACTTCATTTTTAACTAGATAATGACACCAAGCGCACTTCTCTCAATGTATGCCACTGGTGTCTGAAGAACTGCCTCAAAATTCTGAAAAAATCTCCTCAATCAGTTTATTGACCCCAGTAGAACATATATGGTGAGAATTTGATTTAAAAAAAAAAGAAAACAGGACATATAAACACATAATGGGAAGTAAAAACAGTAATAACAGAAGCATGGAGGAAAGCCGATGCAGAAATTACAAAAACTGATTAAATCTATACCAAAACATTTAAATGTTATTGTGAACACTAAAAGAAATCCTACTAAGTACTAAAGTAAGAAAGAAATACAATATTTAAAGCTAAGTTGAAATTTTTGTTAGGTGTATAAAGACTTTTGTGGCCTTAATTTTTCAATAGCTTTTTGATCATTAATTTTTAAAAATAATAATTATATCATTTTTTAAAAAATAATTATGTCATTCTATTAAGAACAAGTTGAAGATATCATAAAAAAATTACAATTACAATATATTAATTTTTATTAGTCGGAAACATTAAATTTTATAGGAAATTGCAAGTGTACGAACACTTTTAGGGTCCACTGTATATATTAAATTTAATTTGCATAATCACACGTTTTCTGTCTTTTCGGAGAAGGTTGGTTGAAAAATGCAGGCCCAAAAGAATTCCCCAGAGTTTAATAGAAGGGTGCTTATAGACCCGTCCCAACTATTTTTTTATTTTCTCGCTTTATGATTTAATTTAATATTTATTCATAGTGAATTAATTAGATATTGTATATACATATATATATATATATGTATGTATGTATATCAAAACAGCATATGAATGCTTCATACTAATATTGTTTTCTTCCTTTTCTTTCAAACGACAGTAAGTTCTGAGGATATATTAGAAATGATACGATTTTAGTCGCTTTCGTGTAATGCTAAAAACCATTTAAGATGAAATATAAATATGAAGGTAATATATTATTTTAACTAAAATACCGCCATTCTTATGATGTAATCCCAGTTTAAACTACCATCAACAGCGTATAATCTTGGGCAACGCTTCTCAAACTTTCAATACTTGCGACCCAATTTTTAATCATAATTTTCGTCCTGCCCCCCTGTATACAATAACAATGTATTAAATTCAATGATCACTCATTTGGACACTAAAGCTACAATACGGCTTCAATTATAAACCACACAAATGATTAAGATAAGTATTAAATTTTATATATGGCAATCCTATAGGATCATTAGTAATTATTAAACTTGTTTTTAACTTAGTATTGATGAATTAATGATCAAATACATTGTGCAGTAGTTGTACATTTATAAGTATATTAGTTTCTTACGTACTATCGTAACCATGCCAATGGTCAAGATAAATCTTTAAGTAGGCACCCCCGATTTCACATGTGTTGTACATGTTGAATTGGCAACCATGTGCTTCGTTTTATATAATGTCGCTAATACAGTTGCGATAATATGTATAAGTATTGTAATTATATAATTATAAATGTGTATTTTTTATTATCTCAGAATATATTTTGATTTGATTCATTTCAGTAAATTAATAATTCTTTAAAAAATAATCTTTTATTTTCGACTTTTCGATATGCTTGTACCCCCCGATAGGATTATCATGCCCCCTTAGGGCCGCGCCCCACAGTTTGAGAAACGCGGATCCAGGGTGATAAATAAATTTTTTAAAAGAAATTAGCTAACTTTTCCTTCCAACACATAATGGTCATTACTATGTAAATGAATCTCCGGACCTATGTCCATTACTTGAAGAATTTCCCTGTAAAATTATTAGGTAATTTTACCGAGTATATTAATTAAATACGGTTATACAGTTGACTCTCGATAATTCAAACCTTCAATAATACGAACCTCTCGATAATTCGAAGAATATGTTCAGTCCCTAGAGAAACTCTTGATATTTCAAACTAAAACAATACGTTTTGTATACTTAATATTTCGAAGTAAAATCTGTGGTAGGACAGACTAAAACATGCTATATAATTCGAAATTATTTTATGAAACTCTCGACAATTCGAACACTCTCTATTATGTTCTGTCCTGTTATAAACAGGTTGGAGCTTACAAGTTTTGCGTTGTGTGGTCTCTGTGTGTCTCCCCTGTAAGGTAGTCCCTTTGATGACCCCCCTGCTACCCTCTTCTTAGTGTTTTCAGGTTACTCAGGCGAGAAGACACTTTTATTGTTTTCATTCCTTTAAAATGGGCAGTAGACCAACCACACCTGTATCAGTCGTCCACATCTTTCGTTTAACACGTGGCTGTGCTACATATGTGTTCAGAAAGGATGGTCCGCTATTGTGAAGATAGGATGCGTAGGATTGTGTTTGAGAGAATGTGTTCATTTAATATAGGACTTTTAACTTCTGCAAAATATTTATATTGCATAATATGTACTTTAAAAAAGTATTTTAAAATAATTTTATTTATATGTACAATTGTTGTTTTACTGTGCATAGTTTCAAATTTAAAAGAAAAAATTTCTCTTCGTGTATTTGGGGAATTTTTTCCTACCCCCTTGATAATTCGAAGTTTTTCATTGGTCCCTCCAACTACGAATTATCGAGAGTCGACTGTATATGTATTTGTCAGGGTAAGTGATGTATACTAGAAGGAAAGGGTGGTTCCACAAAAGACCAACAGATATTATTTGCATCAAGATTACTCCTCGTCGCTTTTCGTCTACGTATTTTTTTAATATATTCCCCACCATCTTTTCCCCCCACAAAAGAAATCTGTACACGCCTCTAATCAGGGATATTGACAAACCCTGCTGAAATCGTTCCAATACCTTAGTTAAGAGCCACTAAAACAGCAAACTCTGTTCAATAATTGCCAAAAGAATATTGAATGAATCTATAGTTATTAATCACATTTTTCAGATTGTATAATCTTAAGAATCATCAAATCATTACCAATTGAGTTTCTAACTTTGAACAATTTATCAAAATACCTACCGAAATACTCGGTACTGCCAGGGAGCGAAATATTTTAATAAACGATTTTCCATAGTTTCTATTTTTTTCTTTGAAAATTCATTTAATTTGCTGATAATGCTGCCAAAAAATTATGAATTTAAATTTTATTCTTCCTTAATGATATGAAACATACACAGCTGTTCCATAGATTTAATGTAATGTAAAGATTTTTATGCAATGAAAGGAATGAAAAAAAGACATAAAAAATTGTAAATTAATGACAATTAATTGTAATATCGATATTTTTTGGGTCCAAAGCATGCCAAGAAGGAAGTCAAATGAGGAAGAAAGTTTGAAGGTTTTGATTTAAAAAATGGAATGATCTTAAAGTTTTTTGATGTTTAACCATATTTTTATTCATTTCTTGGATTCCAGTCAGGGATAAATTTAAAATAATTTCTTGAATAATATATTTTTTTAAATTTTATGTTTGTCCATGTGGCATTTATTTCTACGAAATTTAAAAGACATGTATCAATATTATAATATATTTTTGTAAACTTAATTTATTACTTTTGAAAGAAGACATGAATAGCGGCAGAAACAAATAGTTATGAATTTTACTTTATATATTAGATGTCAATTAATATTCCATTCCCTTATTTATGTTATGTGGCATATAAATTAATTTAGAGACCCACACAACACACACTTTACACCACACACCTTACATAGATCAGGAGTGGGCAAATAACTTCCCGTAGGCCACATGCGGTCTTCAAAGAGTTTGTTTTCGACCCGCCAAGACAGGCAGAAAACCAAACAGACAGAAGATATTTTCTATAGTTGGGGTCCACATAGATTTGTGAACAAGTTTTTTTCTTCCATATAGATCAACAAGAATAAATATCGATGCAAGTTAACTGTGAGGAGAATTTCAACACAAGTAATCTCACTCCTGATTTCAAAAAAATTGTAGAAAAGTGGGAAAGGTACATTTGTATCTCATTAAATTATTTCTAAAAGTAAATGTGCTTGCAACTATGGATATGAAATTAACACTAATTAAACTGAATAAAATTGCTACTATTTTATATAACTTACCGTAAAATACGGTGTATAACACGCACTCATACTTTCAAGCTACATTTCTTTTAATTTTTTGCATATTCGCTGTATAACGCACACACCCGTTTTTGCGAAGGAACCTGAAATGTATGTGTTCAATGTCCTTATGTTTTTACGTCATTTATTTGAGGTACTATCCCAGGCTTTTGAAAAAATATATAGTATACTTCTAGAACAACCTTTTAAGTTCATTAGGTATGCCATTTCTTTTAAATAAACAGTATTCCGATCTACACTCAAGACCCAAAACATTATGACCACCTGTCAATAAAGAGTTGGCCCACCATTGCGTGCAACACAGCTTCAACCCGCCATGGCATGGATGCCACAAATCCTTGGTAGATGGCCGGAGACAGATTGCACCCGATGTTTAAGCAACGGTCACGCAAATCCGAGATATTGCGAATTGGTGGTTTTTGAACTCTGAGCTACCATCCCATGACATCCCAAATGTGTTCTAACGGATTAACATTAACTGAAATTCAGCATCATGTTCCTGGAACCACTCCGACACAATTTTAGTCTTGTGACACGGGCCGTTGTCCTGTTGGAACATTCCATCTCCAGCTGGAAAAACAGAAGCTATGTAAGGGTGCAACTGGTCCACAATGATGTTCAGATACTCTGTAGCATTGACGGTCTGCTCTACCACAACCACGGGTTCCAGAGACGCCCAAGAGAACGTCCCCCAAAGCATAATACCGCCACCACCGGCCTGTGTATGACCTACTGTACATTGAGGGAGCAACTGTTCGCCTGGAAGACGGCGTATCCTGACACGGCCATCGGCGTGATGAATGACAAACCGTGATTCATCTGACGAAGCAACTCTCTCCCACTGACCCATGGACCAGTCGCGATGTTCCCGGGCCAAGCGCAGGCGCAGTTGGCGATGACGCTTGGTCAGAAAAGGCACACGAGTGGGACGTTTGCTGCGTGGCCCCATATCCAACAGTGTCTGCTGAACAGTGTGCTCTGATACTATTCTACTTAGCCTTGCATTGTATTGGGCTGTCAGCTGAGCCACTGTCTGGCTCCGGTTTTGCTTCACCAGGCGAGACAGTCTCCAACGACCTTTTTCTTTGATAGCGTTCGGACATCCAACACCATGTCGTCTACTGCTGGTTTCACGGTCATTCATCCACTTTGCGTAAGTACTAACAATTGTAGATCGCGAACAACCCACGAGTCGTGCAGTTTCGGAAGTACTTGTTCCGAGCCTTCGAGCCATTACAATCTGCCCTCTATCAAAGTCGCTTAGATCCGCAGCTTTTCCCATCACACACAGTGAAATACACACAGAAGTAAGTGAAAGAATGATTTTTCAGACTCTCCTGCAGCAGTTAAATACCACTTCCACCTGATCACTTGCCTTCCACGTCATCCAGGTGAGTTCATTGCAAAATGTAGGGGTGGTCATAATGTTTTTTCTCTTGAGTGTATATAGAAGTCTAATTTTCCTATACTCATCTCTTTTTTTTAAATTTTTGAAGCTATAATTTTTATACCCGGTGTATAACGTGCACTCGTAAGTTTCGAGCTTATTTTTTGCGTAAGAAAGCGCGCGTTATTCGCTGGATTTTACGGTATATTGATTGATTTTTATAGCACAATTTATATCTGTTCTGGTGCAAAATTAACTAATGGATACAATCATTTTAAAAAAGTGCGACCCTCCAGTATATTCCAAATCGACAATGTAGCTCTCGAGTCAAAATAGTTCCCCACCCCTCCCATAGATTAATGTGTCATGTATTGTTTTACCTGACAGAACAATTATTGCTGCATTATCCGAGTTCATATTGCGTCTGGTAAATAAAATCACTTGGTGCCAAGAGTAAGTGAGTTATATTTCTTTGAATGTTCGTGAAAGCATTTTTTAATAAAAAAAGAAATTTTTGGAACATATTTTATATTAGAGGAATTGTACTTTTATATTTATTGTAGATAAGAAATTTATTACTGGGATTAAATGATGCATTGATAAAATTTCATTGAAGAAACTGGATGCTTTCATTATGTTTTAACATCTAAACAAATTAATACTGCAATCAGATATAATTCGTATTATATTTTACATCTGTCTTAATGCTGTGGTAATTTTGTTGATACTTAACTCCAATATTATCCATGTAAAAAGAGGAATAAATATATGTTACTGTAACAAAAACTTGGAGATGTGTTGTAATTCAGGCTTCATTTGATTCTTGTTTAACAATTTGTTTACCTTCTACGGCATTGAACTTTTTTTCGTAAGTTAAAATTTTCAGAAACGATTTTTAACGATTTATTTTTTGTAATACCAATCAATATACAAATTTAGAGAACTATCCTTCTTTTTAAGAGATACCGAACTTTAAAAGTTTACTAATAATATACTTCTGAATATAGACACTTATTCTGTTTATAGTAGAATCTCACGCATTTTTTCACAGCAATTCATGTAAATAAATATTATGAATGAAATCGAATTATTCTACGCAGAACAACGACCAAAACAAAAGTTTGACATACAATCCTGGTTTCTCCAGTTTTCATCGCTCTGAATAATAAGTCCTAAAATGTATTCAAATATTTGGAATCAAAACAAATCAATATTGTCTTATTCTTTGTTCCCAAAACTTTACGGGAATCCAAAAACAGAAGCAGCAAAGCGCGTGAAAACTTGATTGTATATCAAATTGTACGACAAAGAAAACTTTATTCGGTGAAATATAGGTCTAACAACGGTGCTCTGCCAGAATAAAATGCTATCTGAAGTTGGCTGCCTTCCAATTCTTTTCATTGCTGTCAGAGCATGTAGCATCTATTATATCTTTGTGAAGAAAAAAACGGCGTTCTTAAAAAAGTGAAAATTTCTCTTTTATTTTGTTTTATATGTAACATTTATTTAACAAAAAGGTATTTTTATGAATGTATTGGTCATTTAATAATGAACTAATGATATTCACATGATTTTCTCCCATTCCCTCTCCCTTTTCTTTTAATTTTTCTATAAGGACTTCTATTTTTTAAAGAGAAAAAAACTTCAACTTGCTTTCATCGTTCCTTCAATCCATTTCAAAAATATAAATAGAAGAAAATTATTAAATTTGATATGAAATGGGATAGATTTATTATTTTTTTCAAATGTGGTTATATGTATTTTATACAATATAGAGTTTTATGTATCATTATACGTTTTGCATGTTAATTGTTGCGTGCTTTCTAGAAATCTACCCAATTTCTTACGCTTCAAACTACACACAGCTTGCAAAGTATCTGACATGTTTTATATAAAATTAATACTCCAAGCATTTTCATGGAGCCAATCGGCAACTTTATTCTTTCTACCGAACAGAATATTACAAAACATTGCCATATTACCAAAGATAATATTACAAATTGCCAGATTGCAAAAGGTATAAAATTAATCGTTTGCTATTACACCAATAATAAACAAATAATATTTATAAATATTTTTAGATTTACCACTCATTAATTTTATTCTACTTATCTTTCCTCCTTCTTATAATTTGCCTTTTTATTTAAAGTTGAGACAAACACACTATAAATATGTTTTTTAAATTTTATAAAAGTATTTTAATATATAATTTCACACAATCATTCAGATACTAAGAACATTGCTCAGATCAATCAAAATTACGTTGAAAAAATATTTTTTCTCTGACTACTGAGTGATTGTTATTTTTCACTATGTTACTGTGAGTGATTGCTACTTTTCGTTCAAAACTTCTCAACAAATTTTTTAAAAGACGAACAGAAGATATGAACAAAAGAACATTTGTGATATAGTTTTACATATTATTGGTTGTTAATTAGCATCACACTACAAGGTCACACGAGAACTATTGATGACGACACTCATAATTTTAAACTAATATCAAAAGACAAGAAAAACACCTGAGATGGCACTTTGTGACGGTTCTATCCGCGACTTTATTTACACCTTGTGGACTCTTCAGGGAAAAAATAAATTAATTCAACCAACCTTCGCCGACCAAGAAAGCGTGATTATGTAAATGAAGTATATTATATAAATTCTGTTTTCACGAGTTTGTGAGTTGACACGTTGGAGTTGGCAAGTAGGAGTTAGCGTAGAGTCTGCGAATTAGTTTGTTAGTCGAAGATTGAATGATAGTGGAATTAGTAAGAGGTCTTGGAGCTGTCCAGGAAAAAGATAACAGAGCGTGGATCCAACAACATTGATCAAACCTGATAAAGATCACCTGCAAGTTTCCAGTGTAGGATCTGGAGTATAAAAAGTATAGGTATTGTGAGCTTGATTAATTAGAAGCTAGCTTATTAGTGTGCGACTTAGTTATATTTGAGCGTATTTAAGCTGTCTTATATTCAGCTGAGGGTCCGTAGTAGTAACCCCGCGTTATTGAATCTCAACTCCGCGCTCTACTATTTAATCACCTACTTTAATTAGATTGATATTGTGTCTGATTGATATTTGGAAACAATAAATTAATTAGATTTAAATCATGTATGTGGATCATTGAGTTTCTCCCATACACCTAGCCGGTTTTACAGGTAGACAAGGGGGTTTAGATGTAAGCAAGAACCGACCACTATTACAACTTCACACTTCAAACTTCGAGCCTTCATAGATTTAAGAATCAATCCTTCCCAAATGGTTGCACTAGGAATAGAACCCGCACGATTCGACAGATAGCAGTTATGACGACATGACTGTCGTGACAATTTACGTATTTTATTGGAGATTACTCAAAAATTTTCCCTCGATAAGATTTTTTTTTTTTACTTTATATCATTTTATATGATATGAGATGATTTTGTATTTTTATGATTCACAAAAGTGCCTGTTTTGGATGTGTTTGTTCGCGTTTAAGCTAAATTAGTATATTGTAATTATCATTAGAATTAAAAATATTCATATATTTTTGAGTTCTTATTCAATTATATAAAGATTTAACTTATGTATTAACTATGTAAAATAAATACAATTACTTTTATTAGTATAAACCAGCATATTAAAATCGATAAATTAAATACAACACTCAAATAAAAAATATACATTTAGGTTTATCGTTTGCTATTTTCTCAAAAAGAAAACTCTGCCTTTTTTCTTATCACTAGATTGGTTACTATTAACTATTTTTATTTTCAAAGTTTATAAACTATGAAGTTCTAAAAATAGAAAAAATTATCACATATTTAGCCGCAAGAAATAAAAATCATTACAAAATTTCTGTATTCCAAAAGAACAGCGGCTCATTTGTCAATAACACAATTTTTTTTTCTTTCGAGATTAAGTTGTCTTATTTCTTAACTCACCTCAAGTTATTTAAAAGAAGTCTCTTCTAGAAAATATCATGTAAGGTAATATATTAAGAACTCAGTAATTTGAAAAAATAATGTATCTTGTAAGAATATCATCGATTTGTTCATTTGCATGAAAAATTACAAATTTCAGATCAGAACCATGAGTATAAATTATTTTCTTAAGCACTTCGTAAAACGAACTTTTTCTAGGAGCTTATAAACTCATGAACAATTTTGATAAACGTTCTAAGTATGATGGAAGAAATATAGTTTATTCATTTAAAAAAATTATTTCATCATCAGTTAATCGATTATTTGGTTTTAGTACTATATTATAATCGATTTCTCTCTCTCGAATCATGTTCAAATCTACTTAAGAATTTGTATTCGATTGCCAGAATAGTATAAATTTTGTTTTTCATATCTGATCAAGAGTTAAATTGTATAAACCTTTAAAATTATAATCAAATGTAAATTCAATTTACTAAATAACTTACAAAATATATTTAACTACGTTTGATAAATGTTATTGATATTATATGCTTTTGTATACATTTCCTGTAATAGTAATTTAAGAATTTATTACACTTCTTTTATAGAAGTATCGAAATTTCTGAAAAAGACCTACAGAGAATCAAATATATCTTGATAATTTGAAGTTCGAGGAACTAATGAAAAACTTCGAACTATTAAGAGTTCAAATTATCAGGAGGGTAAGAAAAAACTCCCAAAATACACTTGTGACGGATCTATACGCGTCCTTACACTAACCCTCTTGGGAAATCTTTGGGTCTATTAAAAATTATCAATCTTCTCCTAAGAAGAAGACGTGATATGCAAATTAAGTTTATTATATATAATTCAGGTTCGCTTACTAGAAAGTTAGAAAGTGAAGAGAGAGAGAGAGAGAGAGAGAAGGATAGATAGTAGAAAGTTAGAGGATTAGAAGGTTAGTTAACTAAAGGTGACAATTGAGATACAAGGTGAAGAATACCGTAAAAAGGTTAGAAAGTCCGTGAGAGAGATTAAGAACAGGAAGTTGATATTGATAAAGAAATTGAAGGATTAAGCCTTAATTGATTAGAAGACTGCCTACAGTTTAGATATTAGTCACCTTCATATTACGTTAGATATTTAAAGTATTAAAGGGGTTAAGTGACAATTAGTTACTTTTCTACAGTTAAAGCAATATTGAGGTAGAAGATTGTTTATCTTAAACTGGTTAATTTATTTGATGTATTCTCCAAAAATGTGACTCTCACCCCCTCCCTCTGTTGACTGATTGTAAACATCCCAATTATTGTGTTTCATTGAAATGTTTTTCAGTTAATTTAAGCATTCAATAAATAGCTTGAAATTATCATGTCGAATCATCCTTCACTTCCACCCACACCTTTAACTGGGTCACAAAGTACACAGGGAGGGGTATTACACACGAAGCAAAAAAAATTTTCTAACACATTTAAATTTTAAAATATGCAATAAAACAACAATTGTACATATGTATAAATTTACTTCAAAGTATTTTAAAAAAATACATATTATACAGAGGTTGAAATCCCTATATTAAGAGAATACATGTATGTGGTAATTCTCGAACAGAACTCTTTTACGCCCAATCAAAACTCTTCCATTTCTCATCCGAAATAAAATCGTTTCGCAACCGGATTTCTTCAACCTTTTCCCCAACACCATTGGTTCTTCAAGGCACGGTCCAGTCCGGCCCATGCCATATGAAAGATATGGTTAAATGAAAGAAATGGACGGCTGATAACAAGTGTGACCAGAACTGTCCACTTGAAGAAGGAAAGAAATAAAAGAATCTTTTTGCCTGAGGAACCGGGAAACACAAAGAGCACTGACAAATGATCATCAAAAGGGCTACGTTACAGGGGGGATAAGCAGAGACAATACGACTCAAAACATGCAAGCTCCAATCTATTTTCTATAACAGGACTCTAGATAGTAAGTGTTCGAATTGTCGAGAGTTTTATAAAATAACTTCGAATTATCGCGTTTTGTTGTCTGGCCAGCCACAGATATTACTTCGAAATATTGAGTGTATCGAAACGTATAGTTTTAGTTCGAAATATCAAGAGTTTTTATAGGGAGTGTACATATACTTCGAATTAGTGTGAGGTTCGTATTATCGAAGGATTGAATTAGCGAGAGTCGGCTGTATATACATAAAAATCACACAGAAATTCTTAAGAGAAACAAAACTAAGAAAAGAAGTGTAATAAAATTTCAAAATATAAAATCTCAATTCAAAATATTTATGGCGAATAAAATAATGCAATATTAAAGTGCAAATTTCGTTTAAAAATGTATAAATTAACCAAGCACAACTTCGAACTTAGGATCAAAAAGTGGGGTTAAATTTGTTTGATGGTTCCCTATAGTAATGCAAATATTCAAATGCATCAAAAATCTCAAAAATTAACAAGTTAAAAATTTCAAAAATTGGGATGTTCGCCTTTTGTATGTTTGAAAAATAGTGAGATTCAAAAACATTAAAGCATTAAAACGAGTCATAAATACCAAAAAATCAACAACTCATTCAGTATTAAAATGGAAATAATCTAATGCATTAAAATCTCAAAAATTTGAAAGTTCAAATTTCAAAAAGTGAGATGTTTGCAACTGTAAGATTGAAAAAAATTTTAAGTTATTCTGATATATTAGAATACTAAAATAGCCAAGTATACAAAAGATCTTGAATAACAAAAATTAGCAACAGTTCCCGTAAGTGCTTAAAAAGATCTTAAAATCATAAAGTTGTATACAGCATCAAGACAAGTGCTTGAAATATTTATTAACGTCCAGTTATTTTTTTAAAAAGACAAAGTATTAAAAAATTCTTTGCATCAAAATTCAAACGGTTCTTAGGTTTTTAACAAAACGGTCCTTAGGACCAAAGTATGTACTACAGTATAAAAAGTAACTAAGTATTGTATTTTAAACATATAAATAGATTCTTTAATTCATTTTTTGGAGGAACTGTACTATAATATGCTTATTTAAAAAGAAAAAAGCCATGTCCTAATTTACTCCGGAATAGTACTTTGCCTTTCAGAAAGCAAAACTAGAGGGTAATCCAGATACAGAGTGTTGCCGAATTCGACCGACATATTCAGAAGAGTTATTAGGCAGTGGCGTAACGGAGAATATTAGTGCCCTCCCCCCTGAAAAGTCATGTTTTTGGTCCCCTAGAATCCTAGTTCCCTCCCCCACGATGCGGGAATGTACTTTACGTCACTGGTTACAGTAGGCAGCATGGAGACGACAAATCACCACAGAACATGGGGTCGCAAACCACGTTTCGTCGGTAAAAATCGTGATAATAGTAGCCGTAGGGAGGACGATGAGCCAGGCGAGGCGAAGGGAGGGGAGGAGGTCAAACGAATGTCGGGATTAGGAGCGCTGGGTTGAAGAAACTTGGACGTACGCAAATTTCCTACTTATACGGGAGACGCTGCAGTAAATTACGGCCACTGTGCACCTGAATGTGTGGTACATGCATGGTGGTGCTTTATTACATTCTTCTATTACGGTGTGCAACCATCTATGTTACATATCCCGGAAGGTAATTGAACGCGGTGGGCCTGTTGTTTGACCTCCACGCTCCCTGGACCTCAATCCCTTGGCATTCTTCATCTGGAACCCCCTGAGATCGCTTGTGTGTAAGACATCGGTGACTATAGTGAAGTCACATCTCGCATCATCGTCGCTTCAGCTGACTTCACATACACACCGGATTTGTTTGAAGGCATCCGACAATCCGTCCGTCGTTGTCGACTGCGCTACGATCTACGCGGTCGCAACTTCAAGCAATTCCTGTGACAATCCCTTCTCATTGCATTTATGACGTCAAGCTGCGATGCCTTGTTCATATTGTTAGCATGATTTACTTCTAATAAATGTATAAATAAAACATCTTATTAATCCTTTTCATTGCGCTCGCACGCGATATCATACCCTTCATAACTGTTTTTGCGAATTTCTCCTACTAAATATGGTTTGAGACTCCAATTTCTATGGTGATTTGCCGTGCCCATGCTGCCTACTATCAAACCTCTAAATTTATCAATCGAATTCGGCAAAACCCTGAATATGTTACTTCTAAAGTGCAGAATTTTTTTTCTGCTGATTAGCAAGGTAATCTGCACGTTAACTAGGAGGATTCGTTTAAATGAGGAATTTTTCGATACCTGGGGAATCACTTTAAGGCAATCAAGCGAACGATAAATTAATTTATAGAATCAGTCAGTTGAAAAATTATAAAACAAAGAATCAAACGGTTTAACATGTTCTTGCAATTAAGGAAAGAATTCACGAAGCATATGATAAAATTATGCTTGCTTATTTTGCTGTTCACCAATTAGGATTTGGCAATCAATGGTGCAGGATCTTATTTTGCCATGCAATTTAGTGAACTATAATTTCTTTTATCATGGTTGCGATTGCTATATCGTTATATGCAGCTACTAAGTAATATTGGAACTTTTAGCATTTAATTGGTTTCCAGAAGATGCTGGTAGTCGTCATTAAATTTATTATAAATTAACCCAAGGAGTCTTTTATAGAACACATTTACTGTCTCTGCTACTCTGTGTCTGAATACTTAGGATAAATTATTCTGAGATGAGTAATTATTTTCCTTTAATATTCCTAACGGAAAGGAAACGAGAGACACAAATTTTTGAATTTTAACGATATAGAAACCGCTGATGAGAAGATAACATACTTAATACGCGAAAAACTCTTGATTCCGCACTTTAACGGAGCAAATCAGTAAATCTGCTCATTAGCTAGATAAAAAGCTTATTAACAGCTTTCGACTCTAACGGTTGCAATATGCAGGGTATTGCCTAATTCGACCGAAAAAATACAGAGGTGGCAGCATGGGGATGACAAATCAACGTTGAACATGGGAGCGTAGACCCCGAAAAGTTTGTGAAAATCGCGATTATAGTAGCCGTCGGGGGGACGATGAGTTCAGACGAAGGAAGGGGCCATAATAATATAGGGATTTGGAGTGCCGTGGTAGGGTTGAAGAAACCTGCACGTATGCAAATTTCCCACTCGTCTGGGGAAAAGAAATGTGGGTGTACTGGCCACTGCGCACAAGAACATGTGGTTCAAGCCCAACAGTACACCAGCCCTTCTTTCGACTGCAGAGCGTACTACCTCCATGTAACATATATCTGAGGATGAACTGGACGCGGAGGACTTGTTGCATAGCTTCCACGATCCCCGGACCACAATCTCTTGGATTTCTTTTTCTGAGGCCCCCTAAAATCGTTCTTATATGAGACACCGGTGGCAACAGTGCAAGATTTCACGGTACGGATCGTAGTCGCTTTAGCTGACATCGCCAGCACACCGGATTTGCTTGAACGCATCCAACAATCTTCCGTCCTTTGGTGTCTGTTATGCTACGACTTCAAACATCAAACGATTCCTGTGACAATCACCTGTCGTTGCATTTCTGAGGTCGTGCTGCGATGTTCGTATTGTAAACATGCTTTACAGCTAATAAATGCATTTTTGGAGGCACTATCGTTTAGCTAAAGGACTGTGAAAAATTGTATTCTAAGACTAAATGTGTCTCTTTCGAATTCCAGTCTGTTGGAAGAAAATCGAATCAAAGAAAAGTCCAAGTTCAATTTGATATAGTTGAATATATTTCAATGAGGAATAATATTTCAATATGAATAGAATATTTCACTGATAATAACAGTATAGTTCACATTTCACAAGTTAAGTATTTGGACACAAGAGTATGTCACAAAAGAATATTTTACTAGAAAACGTGTTTACATTTTTAAAGATACATGCCTGACTGTTGCCACAAGACTACTTCTTAATGTAAGCGGCTCATTGCAACAGTGCTACCTAGCGGCTTTAACTATTCAACAGTCTTTCTTACCTCTGATTGCCCCTTTTAATTCACCTGACATCTTTTCCCGAAACTGTTTTTTCAAATTACTCCAACTAAACGTGGTTTGCGACATCATGTTCTATGGTTGTTTGACGTCCCCATGCTGTCTGCTATCACCTTTCTGTATTTGTCGGTCGAATTCTACAACACCCTATGTTTGTAGAGAGAGAGAGAGAGAAAGGAAGAGATATGTGTGTTTTTAATCCTATATTGCAGGGGTTCTTAAACTTTCGATCGCCTAGGTGCTCCCTCCCCTTCATGTATCAGCGTGACATCTCGGCTTTCCAAGATTTTGAACATCCCATCCCGACTTAACATTCTTCATCAAAATACGCTTTCTAATAGGGTTTTTCATTGGGAACAATTTAGTGATTTTGTCTAGGATCACCCGTCTTTTAATTTTTCCATAAGGCCTTTCAGAGTCTGTAAAAGAGGAAAATCACGCTACATGAGGGACTCCGCAGACACCTAGAAAAACGCTGTGGTCCCCCAGAGATCCGCGGACTACAGTTTAAGAACCGCTGTGATATTGTATTGCTTAGAAATTTAAAACAGACATTTTTTAAACAAATATTACACAGTGACATCCGAGTCCTCCAGTGAAAAATGTTGTGATCAAAGAAGAAAGAAAACAAATAATCAATTTTATATTCACTACAGCGATATTTCTTGGCCTTCTTTCAAGAGAAATCTTAAACTGGGAATTCTTTTTTAGATGAATTTTTGACTTTTCCATCTCAAAAGCTGTCACAGCTCATGATTCCAAATGGAACTATAAATATCATATTTTAATGAGCCATTTCACAAAAACTCTTCATGCCTCTCATCTTTCATTTCATTCCCTGTAAATCTTGATTGAGCTCTTCTTAAACTTTATAGAAATGTATCTTTAAAGTATAATTTCTGTTCATCTAAAAAGCGATTTATATGCTTAAAATTCCCATCTCTTTTATAGGTATCATTAGATGAATAAATCTTTCATTCATTATTTGGAATTTATAATGCGATCCTAAAGATTTATAGTACATCGAAACTATCCTCATTTCGTGTTTAATGTTTAATCAATTTATGTCCTAGAAATAACTGTATAGATGTCATTATTTATTAAATGTAACAAAATATAGCAAAATAACAATATAAAAGAGCAATTCATTTTTGTCTTATTGATTATTTACATCTTTTTTAAGCTCAAATGTTGCATTATCTGTAAGTTCCCAAATAATAGTGATAAAATTATCTTTATACGTAAGCTTTTCGTGCTAGAACGTAATAATCTTCTTATCTTTGACATACAAAATTATAAATAACCCTATCAATTATGGATCGTGTTTAAATATAAAAGCCAACTTTATAAATCAATAAAAAAACATGCTAAAAACTGTAATAAAATTAAGAAAGGTATAAAATAAAAATGAAATGGAAAAAATCAAAACATTCAAGCTTAAATTCGTAATTTTCAATATCAAGTGAGTTCTCAATATTTCATGAACTCTAAAAAGTTTAGAAGTTAAAATTCGACATTATTATTGTTGCACATAATTAACAATACCATGATACAATCCTAGTTTAAAACCACCTAATTTTTTGGCGCTAAAAAAGTTTCGCCAAAGCACAAGAATATGTGATGATAGCTGTCCGAAAATCCGTTAAAAAACTTGTAAGGCTACATTTTCCTTTTTAGGTGGCAAGTTTGCTAACTTGGCACAAAATCGCCAAAATTTGGCGATATTTTTGTTGTCAAATCAAGAAAACACCAACCAAATATTATGAATGCACGTAATGATTATGAGTTGAATGTTATTTACAATTTTTTTAAACATCATGAAATCTAGAACAAAAATGAATCGCGTGTGAATGCTTTTTAATATGATGATAAAATATTTTCTTTTTTTTTTCATGGCTTACAATCAAAATGTGAGCAATATACCACTTGACATTATAATTTTCAACTAAACCTGAATTATATGTAACATAGTTTTGAAAAAGATCATTGGAAAATTCATTAAAAACGACAAGTAAATAAAAATGTGTGCTGTTCTCTTTGCTTAGGGTAAACAATAAATCGACCAATATTGGTGCAGGCCCAGACAAAATATCGACTAATACAACCATTTCCGGGCGTTCTCTGCCAGATTTTCTAAGCAAATTCTCCACTATGATAATGGAGGAGCTGGCCTTTTTAAAAATGATAAAATTTGGAACTGCCTGCAACAAAGGCTAGTCGTTAAAAGTGTCTGCGCACGGCTAATTGAACAATACAGTAAAAGGCATG
Source organism: Trichonephila clavata (assembly GCA_019973975.1). NCBI lineage: Eukaryota > Metazoa > Arthropoda > Arachnida > Araneae > Nephilidae > Trichonephila > Trichonephila clavata. The sequence continues at coordinate 121,121 of BMAO01002600.1, forward strand.
AAAGTTCACAAACTTGCATTCTTTGTCCCCCAAAATTATCTGGAAATATTGTAAAAGCAGGTATCAACAACGCATATGTTTAAAATCTATTTCCATGAATCCATTGATTCTCTTTTCAATAAAATTTTGAATTAAAAGCTCTAACGGGCTTTACTTCAAAAATTGAAAATTATGCGACTAATGTATCTCCAATTAAAAATTGTTTACATTCAAAAGTTCTCAAGGTTAGTTTGTAAAAAAATATGTTTATCAAAAATACCGTATTTATTCGATTCTTAGCAACCACCCCAAATTCTCAATAAAATTTTGTGAAGAATAAAAAATAGTGTAAAATGGTTTATCGATATTCACTTTTAAAAAATTAAAATTAATTTAAAATGAGATCCAAAAAGAAGTGAACATTTAGTCATTTTACCAAAATTATAAACTTTTAAATACATACATGAATTTGTAATTGGTTTAATTGCCCCACCAAAGGAAATGTTTTTTTTTCTTCGATTCTAAGCCGCATTCGATTTTCAGTAACTTTAACAATGGGGGAAAAGTGCGGCTTAGATTCGATTAAATACGGTATATGCCAGATAAATAAAGATCCGTTTTCCTAAAAAAAATCTTGTTAATGCAAAATTTTGATTTCAGTTGAAAATAACAATAGGAAAATAGCATATGGAACAAATTGGATACCTATACTTTTAGCCTGATTTTGAAGCCATGATGGACAGTCTAATGTATCTCAAACCGTTGATTCTATAGACTTCGACAAATACCATGATATGCATCCAATAATTGAAACAGTTTCCAAACTTGTTCGAAAACAATAATAATAATGACGACAGAAAGAGCAATTGTATGCGTCTTTTAATTTGGCGAAATTGGTCAATATAATACAAAAAGTCCAAAAATAGTAAATAAATGTACTTTTCTGATGATTAATCCACTCGTCATAAAGAGAAAATATAAGATAATCACAAACTAATGAAAAATTAAGTAAAAAGATAATTATTAACGCGAAATAATATAAATCCAGAAGTTAAAATAGCATTTCAACAAGTAGAAATTGTAAAAAAGAAATTGTTTGAATTGGAGTTTTCTTTGAAAGCTATTTAAAAAAACAATGTGAAGTATATATATATAAGAGAAATTTTTTAAAATCCATATTAGAGCTCAGATGGTATGTGTAACAGAACGAATCGATATAAATTAGAAAGCATTGAAACAAAGTAATGCATATTATACTTTTGTGAATATCATGATAAATGTTGATCCTATTTTTTTACATAGGTCAGCCATCACGATTTTTCCCCAAAGAACGGATGGTCTTCATGATTTCAGGGTGTGGAACACTCAGTTAATAATGTATGCAGGATACAAGCAAGAAGATGGAAGTATCATTGGAGATCCGGCCAATACTGATTTCACAGAAGTAAGAATAAGATCGTTTGACATATAAAACTTATGATAGGGTGGGTTAAAATATTTGCATAGATTAAAAGAGAATGATCTGAGGGAAGAAGATTTAATTGTAATCCAGTGAACTATAATTACTTTAACAGGATTGTTAAATTTGTAACAATTCTCAAATAACTAATCGGGGGTAATTTTCTTCAAAATCTCTGGAGATTATCATCAAGAATTAGATTTATCATCTCAAAAATATGTTTATAAAAGTAGAAATGAATATAAAAGTTAAAAAAAAATAACTTAAAATGATAGATTTTTAGTTACTGAATATTGGCTTGTAAGTGTTGAGAATTTTCGGGACATTATTTTAAAGTTAAAGTAAGGGGGTCGGCTTATATATTCGGGTCCAGTAATCTCAATAAAAACGCGTTGTTTAAGAAAAGTGATTATTCTTAAATATTTTCCACTAGCCATGTGTAGGCCATATTATTCGTTTAACTTATTTAAAAAAGAAAGAAAGAGTCACATAAATCCTTCGAAGTGAATATCAAAATCCGAGTTTCCGAATAGTTTTTTAAAATTTTTAATCACTTTGGGATGTTTGAACATTGTTTGAAATTAGCCGAAACCTTATTCCTCTTACCGCTCATTTTCCAAACAAACAAAAAAGGGCGCAAAAAGTAAGGTAAACACAGAAAGTATACAAGATAACAAACGTTTAGAAAAATATGTGTTAGCTTCGGAGAGGGTTATCATTGAGTACAGTGGCGTAACGAAGAATACTAAGGCCCATGCAAAATCAAGTTTTTGGCGCCAAGCCCAAATACGTACTTGGCGTCAGTCAGGCTTTGGGCCCCGCGCAATGCGGGGGTGTACGTTACGCCTCTGAGTGAGTGAGAGTTATATTTATGTCGCACTATAAAGCTGCAGGAGGCTATTGGTGACAGGACTTCGTAATTTTTAACCATGGTCGACTAGGGCGACACCTGACCTGGTACCCCTTCTCCTAACTTCCCCTCCCCACCAACGGGAGGACGTTTCTGCCTCGACTGATATAACGTGCATCCGCCTCCTCTACATGGTGAGTATTCAGCTATACTAGGCTCGAACACTTGACACGTCGGCCATGAGTCTGTGACCTTGACCACTAGGCTACAGTAGCCGATAGGGTTACCAGAAATGAAACTGTCATCTTTGGCATATGGCGTTTTATTTTACACCAATTTGATTGAAAAATATTCCACCTGTTTTGGTTATTTGACAACATTTTCGTTCTTATGCTAGAATGTTTGAAAATTACAAGGTTTTTTTTCCTATTATCTCTAAACCTGTATTTCATCCAATTGGGGAAAAAATACATGGTTAGTCGAAAGTGCCCAGTTAGTGCCCTAAACTTTGAAATTCATAGAGGCCAGCTGACTAGCATATCTCGATTTGCCAGTGTACACTTGAAATCTCTCACCTTTGAACAGGGGCAAAAAGTTTTTAAGATCTGTATGAAGTGCAACGCTGATGAGGCATCAACTGTGCATATTTTACATTACTTAAATATTAGCTTGGACGAGGTGTTCTTAAAACTTCTTTTATTCTTGAAATTTTTGGAAGTATACAGACTGATGGAGTTGTTTTAGTCTTAGATAGCCCAACTAGAGACTAGAATTTTAGGTGAATTTTGGAAGAAAAAACAATCTCTTGACAATTACATGGTTCCGTTTTTATACACGTAAGAAATATACGGTATTTATATCAGTAATATACGTTTTACTACAGTTAACAAAAGTTTTCTTTAGTAATATACCTTTTATCTGTTTCAAAAATTCCGATGCATTATGAACATTCAAGAGAAAATACAAGAAATGATGTGTATAATTTTTTCATAACATTCACAAGTACTCGAAAATACAATGTTTTCTTATTGATATGCATTTGAATGATTATTCATGTGTCAAACGAAAACACATGGAAGCTAATTTTATAATTGCTCATATCAAATAAATAAAAACATAAATGAAATTTTAGGAGATTCTATAGAACATGCCTGTCTGAAGTGCGGCCAACAGGTCGCAAGCGGCCCAAACGCAAATTATGAAAATATTTCAATTTACATATTATTAAAAAAATAAAAATGTATGCACAAAATATGCTGCATTAATTTTCGATTTAATTGAAGAGTTTGAAAGAAGATTTCAAGATTTTCGAAAAAACGAAGAGTCTTTCGATATATTTACTCTCCTGTTTCCTCTAGAAATAAATAAATTAGCTTCAAATGCAATGCATTGAACTGCAAAGTGATATTAAACCGAAAAAAAAAAATTGGAAATGCTTCTACACTGGAGTTTTATAAAGATCACATACACCACGATAAATATCCTCATTTTTTCACACTCATGCTTTATTAATGTCTTCAGCTTTTGGCAGCACTTATATTTGTGAACAGTTCTTTTCCAAGAATGAAGCATACAAAAAACAAAAATAGGACAAAGAACACTGACAAACATCTTGAAAATGCATTAAGAATTCCAACTTCGTCTATTGCACCCGATATTATGATTTGCTTGTTTATTCAACATAAACTCAAATTCATTCATCTCATTAACTTGATTTTTTCCATCTTAATAAAATCCAAACTGAATGAAACGAAACTTTTAAAAATTTAAAATAAATGTGTACGTATTCATGTCTAATTCAAATTTTTTAAAAAAATATAGTAAAAATAAGTTAATTTATTTCAATAAAACTACATAGAGTTAATTTGTATTTAAATTTGTTAAAAAAATATTGTACAGAAAAAAAATTATTTTTGCAATGTGGCCCACAAGTGGTCATGGTTTAGACACCCATATATAGAACTTGATATATTGCTTAAAAAGATGGATTGCTTAGGTATGTGCTAAGAAACTTTTGATTAAAGTATAATTTGAGATCAGATTATGCTACCTTATCTTCTTCATGCTGCTTTTTGAACCATTGAACACTGACGACAAGCTATAAAGAGATTACAATATTCATTAAAATTTATGATTGAATGCCATACTATGATTGGAATTTATGTAACAATAGATTCTACTCATGTAAAAACTTTTGGGTCACTCTCAGGATTACGTGTTAATTGTCAATGTGTTGCACTGTTCTTGACATTCCAATGAAGCTCCAAAGGCCAAACCATTTTCCTTAATAAATTTTGTAAATTGCAGAGCGTATTACAATTAAAATGATGAAACTCACTATAAGTTTTATCGTTAAACTATTAGTATTGCTTAAATCCCTCAAAGTCAGTTCGTATTTAAAAAATTGAAAGCTTAATAAAACACACACAAACAGACTCAATATAGATTTATTGTTTGAAACAAGAGTAAATTTTCTGTGGTTCTAAAAATAATCAAGTACTATATGTTAAGCAATATAATGCATTTCTTTTCAAATAATATGATCTTCGTTTCCTTTTAGCTGTGTCAAAAACTGGGATGGAAAGGTCAAGGCAAAAAATGGGACCTCTTACCCTTAGTCCTCTCTGCGAATGGTCACGATCCCCAAGTGTTCGATATACCCGATGATCTCGTGCTACGAGTTCCTATCACACATCCAAAGTAAGAAACATTTTAGAACTTCAATACACACTCATGCATATATGGAATTAAAGTTTTGCATATATATAAACTGCTAAATCAACTGATTGTTTACTTTTTCGAAAGGAAATATTAAAATACAAATATTGGAATTTATTACCCACGCTTGCATAGGTTTTTATTTTTTATTTTAGCAATTCTAAAAAGCTTTTGAGACAAGAGTTTTGTCCACAATGAATATTCGGTGACAAGCTGTTGACCTTTGCATTATGTTTGTTTGATCCACTGACCTACCAGTACTCAGCTACGCCGTGCATGCCTTAGACGACTAAGACGAAAAGAAACCCTATTCGGGCCAGTAATTAAGGGCTTTTATTCCTGTTCTTTCTTGTTTGCGACTTTGCAGAAGGAGGAGCCGCTGCATACCCTCCCCCCCCCCCTTTCTAGAGAAGAAAATTGTTTTTTTTTCTGGTTGACTTCTGAATGGTACTGAAAGAAGGTTGTTTTTCAAGCCAATTACTGCAACTGTTACACATTTCCATAAGGTTTTTGAGTGTCATTGGAACGTTTTTCCGTTGACGTTGAGGGCAATCTTTTGTTGAAATGGCGGGTCTAGTTCACGCGTGCGCCGTTACCGTTTTTAAATTACTAGACATAATTTATTGAGAATGTCTTAGTTAAACTTTCTATGGAATGAATGCAGAATCAACCAGTATCGTTAGGTTGTGCTGCCATCTAGTGTCCAATTCCTGAATCAGTTGACCTTAGCAGGGGTGTTTATTTGACCAACGACCGGTCTGCAGCTATGCCGTGCATGCCTTGGACGACTGAGACGAAAGAAATGCACCAAGACGAAAGCAATTCCTTTCGGGTCTGTCAGCCCATTAGAGTCTCTCATTACTCTAGATGAAATAATATGTGCAAAAAAAGCCGGCGATGCACGTGCACCAGAGTGAGCTCGTGCATCACCGACAAAATAAGTATAGGTCATCGGAATGGTAGTTTGGCGTGTAGTAGGGTTTGCAGCCCTGGGATCCCGGTGGGTTTTTTTTCAAATACTGGGATTAAAATACCTAATCCCGGGATTTAATTTTTGTCTGAATTATATTTTGAATTTTCTTAAAAGTATTGTGAATCTGGTATAATATTTAATGCATCTTATTTACTTTTTTAGTATTGTATACGGTTAATGTTAGTTTTCTTGCGTGTTGAACCTTGAAGGGTTCGAGGTGGGTGTGTGTGTTAAACCATGAAATTTCATATGTTTTCTCTTATCTTCGTCAGTAACTTTCTCCCCATCGCGAGTGGGGTCAGAAAACGGACATTCCTCCCACCCTCAGGATGTCCGGTGTCTGCTAACTTGGACAGAGGCATTTAGAATTTTTGGAAGATATCTAGTAGGGTTTTCAGCCACGGGATCTCGGAGTTCCGAAATCCCTGGATCCCGGTGTTTTTTCTAATCCAGAAATCCCGGGATTAAAATAACTAATTCCGGTATTTAATTTTTGTCTAAATTATATTTAAAAAAAAATTCTCATAAAAAGTTTATTTTCAAGAATTTAATTTTTTTTAAATTTATATTCTGCTTAGGAAATATGTTTGTAGAATTTTTTTGCACAATTTTAAGTGCTTTATGTAAAAAAATATATGAGCAGAGTATGGGAGAACGTCTCAAAGATAAATGGCTCGGTGCAATGCTTACATAATAATATAAGCAACATCACAAGAGTAGATTTTGTGACAGTTCCTTATTCAATTAAATGCCTTTAATTAATAGCGGACTTGATAGAAGACTTAAGACACTTCAAACACCCTGCAATACTAACAGCTCATGCAACTGATCTTCAATTTCAAATGAAGTAACACTTGAAATTGATTCACATTCTGATTCAATAACTGGGCCAATTTATACACAAAAACCATTAAGTGTAGCAGAAGAACTAATTAAAGTTATCTGCACCAATGCAGTCTATTATATTTAAGACACTGTCATCAAAAATTCAAAAAGAAATGTCTCTTTTTTGAAAATGAAGGGAGATGTGCTGACTATCTGAAAAGAATATACTCCTATTTAATGATGAGAATACCTACTAGTAAAGAATTAGAACGTGCATTTTATACTGCAGGACAATTTGTAACAGAAATAAGATGCCGTTCCAACGATAAAACGCTGGAGGAACTGTGTTTTTATAAGCTATTTACAGAAACACAAGAAATGAAGAAATGTTTTTTTTTTAAAATTTCATTATGTACTATTTTTATTTGTTTTTATAATGAATTAGTTTTTTATTTATTTAATTAAAATAATATTAAATAAATTTTTAAATATATTTTCAGTTTTATTATGCAATTTCAACTATGCTAATATGTAAGTGCTTTTAATAAATAGTCCAATTCTAATCCCGGGATTTGGATAATGTAATTCCGAAATCCCGGGATTGAAAATATGACACGGTATTGCAAGCCCTAGCGTGTAGATAATTGTGAATTTTTTACAACTGAGTCACGTGGTTTCAAATTTCAAACGATGAAATATGAATGTTATTTCTTTTAAATAAACAATATTTAAATACGTTTAGAAAAATGTAACTTCTTTATTATAATCTTTTCTTTATTTTTAAAATTGTCATTTTTGTATCTGGTGCTCAACATGTACCCATATATTTTGATCTTGCTTATTATGTTAAAAAATCCGCGGGAATACGCAGTATATAAGGCTACATAAATAATTAGAATTAAATATTAAATTTCAAAAAAGAGGATCAAAGAGCATTGGAAAACTTTTATGCGATCCAGTGGGAACTATTGTAAATTTAAATGGAGCAGTGTATACGTGATAAAATGTGCACTGAAGGGAAAAAATCAGATTTTTTATTCAATTAGGCAGATATCGATTAGAACAATACCTTACACAAAATGTTTAATTAAAAATGATGATAAATGCTTTAAGTGTTAAAAATTACGCTTAATACAATCTAAAATCACATTATGTGGAATCAAAGGTTAAAATGCAGAATAGAAAAAGAGGGAGCCCTTGGCGAAGTCAATTTTTGGGCGACCGGGGAATACCCATGGGTGTTCTAAATTAACAAAGGTATTTACTAGGAGTTTACAAAGAGGAATTTAGCAATGAAAGTAACATATATAAAAAAAAATTAAGTCAATTCCTACTTTGGTCAACAAAGAAATTTTTTATTTTAGTTACTTTTTATTAAATAGTTACAAATAATATAAACATGTACTATGTACATATGACAGAATCACAATATTAAGTGACAAAATAGAAAATGCGGTTTCCTTACAATTTCCCATTTTTCTTTCTATATATGGTGTTGGACTATTTTTTGTTTGCTACTATTTATTGATTAATTAAATTTAGTTATTCTAATCAAATTGTATAGTAGAAAAGAAATCACACTCTCCAAAAATTAGGCCATCCTAGGTAGGATTAGAAGACACGATCTTTGGATTAAAAGACCCAATGCGCTATCCATTGTACTACAGGAACACAACGAACGTTTTTCCTTTCTGTATATGCTGTTGGAAAATTACTTTTGTGCTTGTTACTATTTATTCATTTTTTAATTTAATTAATGAATTAATATTTGAAAATAATTAACATCAAGTGTCATCCACTACAAGTTTAAAAAAATGTATTCGAACTTGAATGGATGAATAGAAAGTATTTTTTTTAACGATTGAAAATTTGAACAAGATATATATATTTAGGGAGAGAGTGAACTAATAGTAGGAATTGAACTAAAGAAATAATAATGAGAAATAAAAAACTTATTTCGCCAAAATGTATTTTTTTTCGCTTGGTGACCGATTGCGATTGCCAAAAAATTTACTTCACCAAGGGCCCCCTATTCTACACTTTAACCGAATCAAACCCTATCCCATGTAAACACCAAGTTTATGTTCTTATCTTCCAGATATCCTTGGTTTGAGGATCTAGATATCGAGTGGTACGCTCTACCTGCTGTATCAAGCATGCTGTTCGACGTTGGTGGCCTTGAGTTCCCGGCTGCCCCTTTCAACGGATGGTATATGGTGACAGAAATAGGAGCACGGGATTTATGTGATCCACATCGTTTCAACATACTGGAGGTATTTTAGTGATTTGTTCGGGTTTTTTTTTTTTTTTTTTTTTTTTTTTTGCTGAGAAAATTTTAAAAGGAATCTCTCTCAACTGCTTCGGCAATATTATGAGGGTGAGTCGGAAGATAAATTTCCCCAGTCGACTGTGGTCAGAGTTGTGTATGAAAGTAAAAACATAGAATGAGACATTAAAGATAAGACATAACTTTATTTTCCACATAAGTACCAAGAGCATTGAAACATTTGTCATACCATATGATAACTCTCAAAAGGCTTTCCTCGGAATACTCAGGGTTTTGCATACGGAAGAAGCGTTTAACGCCTTGTTTGACTTAGGGGTTGCTTCCAAAGCGCCTTCCAGCGAGATTTTTCTTCAAAGCCGGAAACAGATGAAAGTCACTTGGTGCGAGATGAGGACTATATGGCAGATGTTGCAGACACTCCAAACCAAGAGTTGCAATATGGCTTTGCATTCCAACAATAGAATGTCAGATCTGAGAAGCACAGACCGTTTTTTTCCAAATCTATCTGCTTGATCGCAGTCAACCTCTATCCAATGGTGTCTCAGTGTCTTACGCGTTCACCTGCCGTTTCGTCGTTTGCCCATATCCGTTAAAAGCTTCTTCCGTATGCAAAGCCCTGAGTTTTCCTGAAGGGCTTTTTGAAACTTATCAAGCGGTATGACAAATTTCTCAACGGTAGTTGATACTTATGTGGAAAAATAAAGTCATGTCTTACCTTTAATGTCTCATTCTTTGCTTTGAATTTCATACACAGCTCTGACCACAGTCGATAGGGGAAACTGTTTTTCCGACTCCCCTCGTATTCGATATTAGGAAAATTACATCATTAAAAATGGTGACCGTTTAATTTACTACCTAATTAAATCGCAAGCTATAGAAAATATGGTTAAAGTATAAACTTAAGCGTAAGGTATCAATCTGCAGATTTATAAATGCAATAAAAACTGAAAAGCATTCAAATAAATTGTTTAAAAGCAAAAATTATTAACAAAAAATATTAACAATTCAAAATGTTATCTAATTTATGAATTTCGATTACTTGCCAAAGCTAACTCAAAATAAATAAATTCCAAATACACTTTTTAGGATAGAAATTAAATTCTGGAAGATGAAAGCGTTCTACGAATCACCCTTAAATATAATGTTCTTTAAATTCATATTTTGATATCAAACACACATTGTGTTTTAAATGCAAAGTCATATATGATAAAATAATGGACTTTTAGAAAATGGAAATAATCGTTAGATTTTATTTGATATTTTATGTGTGATTGATTTATTTTGGGATTTTTCTCTCAACAAAATGTGAAATGTTAAATCTGGGATGTATACATAATTTTAACATGAATTGAGACGCATAGAAATTGACTCATAATTTAAATTCAGAACATGATGTATACTTTTGTTATGTATAACATATAAATTATAATATGTATATACATACACTTTTTCGGCCAAATTTAAGAAGAACAAGGTATATCAACGCTGAATTTCTTAGAATGACTGAGTGAGCGCTTATCAACGTCACCTTCCAAAGCAACTCGAAGGCTATTGTTAATAATTTTGAGCCCCGGTCAAATGAAGAAGGTAACTCCGTGAACTGACACTCCATTCTCCTAAATTCCGTGACGTATCGTGAGTATTTTACATCATGATAAATTAAACGTGTATCAGCCCTAATACGGAACTGGTCTCGGTACCCTCGGCTCAACAAACTTCTGCACAATCCACGACCTTAACCTCCAGGCTGCCTTGGCCACCTAAAATTATTTGAATGATAACATGCAGTACAAAAATGAAATGATATTGAAAGTAGAGCCTTCTGGAAGATGAGGATGACTATAAAATCAATATTGAGTGTTGCCACATCCACTATAAATCACTGCCATTATCCACCTCAGTACTGAGTGAAAGAAGCTTTGGATGCATTGTTAAGGTTTAGCAGCCCGTGTTGCCTCTCCGCTTTGACAAAATTGATCAGTAGCAGTGGGCATTATATGTCGTTCTCCAAACATTAACCAGGCATGTTCGTTGGGAGATAGATACAAAGGATAGGCAAGAATGCCACTGGAATAGCGAATAAGAAATCTTGAACAATGTGTGCTATGCGTGGTCAGACATTGTCCTCTCGGAATATTACCACACACAAGCTCTGATTTAAGAGATGGTAATAGGTTCCAAATCCGCTCAGAAATAAAGTGCTGGCTGGTCATTGTAACAGGCAATACGTACTAGGGGAATGTGGTATATTGGATTTCAATATCTACCCCCAAAGCATTGGGCTGGGTGCAGTACCAGTACGGTGATGGATAAGATAATAACTAAGCAATAACTCTACGTCTCTATGTGTCTCCATACTGTAATCTTACCATCGTAGTTTTGGATAAGCGTGATTTGTCTAAAAGGCGTGCTAATCAATTGTTCATGTCAACTCTTCAATGAACCCATGTAGATGCAAATGCCTTTGGTTTTGAAACAAAAGTGATCACAGCAATGGATGAATTGCTGCATCCATTGCCTAACAAACGACATCAAATTATATGTGTACAAGCCAATTGCTATTCAAAAGACCATATTTGTTACAATAAGGTTCTTGATTGGGAAGAGCGTTCCATCACTGCCATTTGCACGAATTGTTGCTTATCACGTGCTGTAGTTCAATGAGGTCACGCAATCGGTACCGTTGGTTAGTCGTTCCCTTTTTCATATAATAATCATTGATCTGTATCAGTGCTGCTTGACTACATCTGACACAATTACTGATTTCTCGAAAGGATAATCAGCATTCCTTACTGGCAACAAGTTTTCTGGGTCTAATTTAGAAACTTACTGAGATATAATCATATTTTTTTCGAGGCGCTATAAAGAGGCTTACGAAAAATATTAGCAAGAAGAAGCAAATTCTGTTTTTCAAATGAGCAATCTATTTTCTTTTCTACGGCACTTTTTGGTGGGTTACAGGCGTCAATGATGTGCATCTGAAGTGTAATTTTAATAATTGTTCTAACTCATCTTGGTATATATATGGTTAACATTTTACGAGGTTTGGTAACTTGCTTCTTGGTATTATATTTTGGGTAGCCAGCAGTGTATATTATGATTCCTAACACTTTTTTTTATCAAATTTTAGTATTATGAATGGATGATTTTCATAAATAACTTTCTTTTAACAGTATGAAATCATACTATCATCGCAAACAACATCAACAGTAATGAGATCATATATTCAGCTTAAATTTAAAATATTGTTACGTAGATCGGGGTTCGAGGATTTTATGCAATCAGTCGCAAAGAGCAAGACAGTTCTTCAGGAGCGATGGAAATTTATTGTCGAATAGCAATCCTTGATATAAAGGATACAGTACTCAAATTCGCGTAATAAATCTCAGACCTTCACACCTTCTACGGCGCTTAGACATAACTAACAATGCGTAAAATACAAGTATGTTTAAAGATTATTCGCAGGCACTCGCTCGTCCTATTCAAAAGCCGAAGTAATCACAAATCGCTGGTTGACACTTCCAGGTCAAATCGATACCAACTAACCGCTAGTCAAAACAAAACAGACACAGTTTCGGCGAGTGACTCTCTATTTATATACCTCAAGGATCTTTCGAGAAATATCCACTTGCATCTTAAATCGTAATATTGTTAGATTCCAGAAGAATCCATAGGGTCACAAACTCGCCAAAAACGGTCACCAAATCACCAACATGGTCATCAAAGTCGCCAAAAAGGATGTCAACTTCGTTCTATCGCCAAGATTTGCCAAGTTTCCATTGAATCGCCATTGTAATGAAGGAACGGCGTTGCTTGTGAATATCACAATTTTAGAATAAAATAAATAGAACAGAGAGTAATATAAACGTATTACATATACATATATAAATTATTTACACCATTTTAAGCATTCATTACAGAAAATTCGTAGGAATATTTTTAAATTTTAGTAGATGAGCTTCTGATTGCACTACAATTATTACAACTTTTGACAAATGGTCACTATTGAATAAGGAAAGAGTAACGAATTTCGAAATAATAAGAAAATTCATTTATATCCAAGCTCAATATATTAGCAAATGGTAATACTTGTATGTCAAAATGTGACATTTATTCGAAATGGAAATTAATGAAACAAATCAGAGAGATTTAATGACTCATTTCCTTTTATAAATTTTGAACGACTGTTTGATGAATGCAATGTTTACTTAAATTTATGGAGATGAGATTAGTAACTTGTTTTCTCTTGAATTATCCTGAAATACGACAAACGTAAAAATTATAGAAATGTTACTTTACAAAGATAAATGCAAAATGAATGTGATTCAGAATGTATGAATTAAAATTATTTTCTCATTTTTAATTCTAATTTCGACTATCAAAAAGACAAACACTTTTTTGTTGTAAGTTAATGTACAACTAAAGTAACGGTACTTGGATTATATCGAAAGATTTCTGGTAATTAAATTTTTTTTTCCATTTAACTCATACAACTTTAATAATTATAATTCATAATTAAATGCAGTGTTGATTATTTTTAGTACAAAATAACCTTTAAAAAAATTATGGAGTTAAATGCTAGTTTTTTAAAATAATATTTTTTCACCAGTAAACATACTTAATTTGAAAATTGTAAATATAAAATTATTCAATGTCTGCTGATTTATTTAAATAAGCATTATGTTCTCTTATTAAATTAATATATAGTTTAAAAGATTGTTTACAGATGCGTTTCTCAAATTGTGGGGCGCGCCCGCTAGAGGGGGCGTAATAATTCCACCAGGGGAGCGCGAGCATATCGAAATGTCGAAAATAAAGATTATTTTTAAAATATTAATTTACTGAAGGGAGCATAAAGAAATATATTCTGGCATAATAAAAATAAAATACATTATTACGTTAAAAAATATACCTATAAATGTATTTGTACTTCACAATATATTTCATCAATACTTATAGTGAAAAATTTTGGTTCAAGATAACTCGCCAAGTTGCAAACTTCAATTTCGCATGTGTCGTATATGCTGAATTGGCAATCATGTTCTTCGTTTCATATAATGTCGCCAATACGGTTGCAATAATAGAAAAGTACCCAAATTTTATAATCAGTTATCCCACGGGCTTGTCATATAAAAATGTATCTTAATAATTTATACGGCTTACAATTAATGTCGTATTGTAGTTTTAGCGTCAAAGAACATTATTATTGAATTCAATACATTGTTATTGTATGGGGGGGGGCGCAATGAAGTTTGTCATTGAAAATTGGCTGGCAAATATTGAAAATTTGAGAAGTACTAGTTTACAGACGAATATTTATAATAAAACCAGAATTTTCTATGAATGTTAGCTCTTTCAAAACATTGATTGATAGTAGCGGTAGATAAGTAATTATGGGCAGGATCTCGTGGCCGAAATGCCATGCGTTCGGGCCTAGTACCACGGAAGACCCGACATGCAGAGGGGGCCGATGCACGTTAAATATGTCGAGGTTTAAACGTCCTCCTGCTGGCATGATGTGGTTGTTTAGAGAAGGAGGTGTCTGCTCAGGTGTCGTCTATGTCACTTGACCATGGTTCGAAATTACTGGGTCCGTTCCTAATAGCCCACCAGTTGCATTATAGTGCGACGTCTCTCACTTTTTCAAAATATTGAAATGTATCACAAATACAAGGAGATACGTTTAACGCAAAAACGCTTGAGACGAAATATCGGTTAACACGAAATATTACAGCAGTCTCGACTATGTATTTTCAAGCATTTTTTCTCTTAACACAAAATAAAAGTCGCTTAACACGAAAAGATTTTTTTTTCTGGGTATGAACAAAATATAGTACGCTTTAGTCACACAGGTTCATCATGGGAAGAATTCAGCGCAGTAGAGTATGATAATGTGTGTAAAGCCCCAACTGTGGCTAGATTCTCGATTTGAATGCTGTTGTTATTCAAGTGTTTTGTGTCTTTTTATATTTAAAGATTTATTATTATTATTGGCTTCACCTGAATTATACATTGCATTAGCTTCATGCTCGATGATAAAAGTCATTCCAGAAATGTAGCACATAGAGTAAAATACGTTTAACTCGAAAACGCTTAAGATGAAACATCGGTTAACACGAAGTAATACAGCGGTCCCGACAAACTACTATGTGTTTTCATGCATTTTTTCTCTTAACACGAAAGGAAATCGTTTAACACGAAAATATTTCCCTTCTGGGAACGAACAAAATACAGAAAACACCGGATTCTCCTACTGTATCATCGGAAGAATTCTTTGTAGTAGATGATGATAATGTGCGTATAGCCCCAATTATGGCAGAAAAGATATTTTGGAGTTTTTGAAAGCTCAATAAATATCATTGATGGAGATTCCGACGACGAAAATGAGATAAATAATGCAGCTGATGATCCCACGTCATCCGAAAGGAAGAACATCATGAAACGTATGCACCGTTATTCCGACGCACATTCCAATGCTGAAATGAATAACAAAATGGAAGGCATTGAATACTTTGTTGACAATTTGATGCTAAAAAGGCAATGCAATAAAAAAATACATCTGATTATTTTCAAAACTCAATAAATGTTCTATTTTTCAATCACTTAAAAATTTTGTATTAATTTTCATTGTGAATGTTTCTATTTTCATTGCTTTTTATTAAATACAAGCATTCATACATATCTGTGTAATGTTGAATATATGATTTTTTTTTCAATATCCTTTAACACGGAAAAACATTTCAGTACCCTCAGTTCTGCGTTAAGGGGTCCATGTTTAATTGAGTGAGTTAATGTACCTTTTTCTCAGAAAATATTAAATTTTTATGGATAAAATTTTTACAGTACGTTATGTGTACTACCAACAAAACTTTAACTAAGGGGTTTGTCTTTTTGTTGAAAATTAAAGTAATTATGAATTTTTTTTAAAATGTGTCCAATTTTTCCCCATAAAATGTAGTCTAAAAAAGCCTTATCTAAAAAGGTTTGCCAGATATTTCTTATTCCCTCCATTAAAATATGTAAACATGTTAAAAGTATGCGCACTGAAAATTTGATGATTACATAATATGTAGTTTTCGATAAAAAAGTGAAAAATATATTACATATTGGGAAGATAGGCTTTAAAGTAAAAATTCGTAATTTATTGAGCATTTGGTTTTCTTAGTACTTTCCAGAAGTATATGAATCATTTTTTCTACCCTCTGCTTATTCAAAAAGACTCTTCTAATTGTCATTCTTTCATTACTTTTAACAATTTTCACTTTTTTTAGGATCTCAATTTGCTTTCGTTGGGCTACGCGAATCCTACGTACATCTAATTTTTTGAACCATGGCACACAGTTATAACTTGGTTCAATATCATAATGTTTTAAGATCATTAATTTTGCTACATGACTTACATTTAATTGTGCAATAATTATATTTATGCCTAATTTTAGAGTTTTTAATTCCACAAATGTTAATCTTGGAATCACTGACCATATGGTGTTATTAATACCATACCATGTACTCATTCACTTTTGGATAAACCCAATACGCTCTAATTTTCCACTTGAACATCATATGGATTAGCGCTCATCAGAAACTTATTGAAGGAGAAACACAGATGCTCTTAACAGAGCTCGTTTGATGAGCGCCAAGGAATAGCTTCATTTAAAAAATAAATAAAAATACTTCTAGCTATCGTATTTCCTCTGATCATATATCATTTTAAACAGACATTTTTGAACTTTTAGAAAATATAAAAATATGAAAATCGGTAATTTTTCCAAAATTCATGTGCCGGACCCCTCCCCCCCACACACACCCTTCTTCCTAAACTATTTTCACTGCATTTAAACTTTGTGTAAATGTAATCCAAGGTTATGAATACAAATATTAATTCAATGGTTGTTATATATATTGAAAATAGAAAAATATTAAAAAGAGTAGGTATGATTTTAAAATAAAATTACGTACAATTATAATTAAATCATGCACGAACATGAATGAGAACAAAATGTTACCTTCTTTATAATTTTTATGTTTGAGAAAATTCATATACTTCACAATAATTACAATTTAGCTTCCATACCACAAAAAAGGCTTGTTTTTTAAAAAATAACATTAAGTTTTCTGTGGAAAATATTATGGATAAAATTAAATTATTTTTCTTATATTAAAACTTAAGTTTTGGAACTTTGAGCAATATATAGTGCCCTTTTTTAATGCTATATAAATTCATACAATTACTAAGTTTTTAGGAAATTTCTTAAAAGTTTTAGAATTTTGAGAAAATGTTTCATTTTTAATCCAATACATTTTTTAGAAATAAAGCAGTTGCATTTTTATTCGAAGGATTTTTAGTGTTCTCGTAAAAATGCAATAAAAATTTCCAAAAAGGTCACAAAGGCCCTCTAAAAAGTGGAGATTATAAAAAGAAAAAACTTCGAAATGAGTATCACTAATAAATATCCCAATAAGCTGCATATATATTTAATACTCGCAATATTTTTATACAGTTAACTCGGAATTTATTATACCTTTGTAATGGTATTTAATGTTAAGACGTGTAATAGGAAAATGATTTTCTAACTCTTATCTGTTCAGTCAGGAAATAAATTGCGTACTGCTCCATAATTTAGTAATTATACTTATATTGTTTTGCTTAATGTGCTCCAGTTTTTGCTTTCTGAGATAATAAAAAAAGTCATTTATATTGGAATGTTCTTTTGCTTTCGCTTATGGTATTGAAAAGTAAAAATAATGGATAAAGTTCAGTTTGTATTATCCTTAAGTCATTTCAAAGCCAAAATTTTTTTACATGTTAATTTATTTTAAGGAATCTTATATTCGGAACGATTTATTTTTCTTCTTGCCTTTAATAGTACATTTTTGCTTAAATTTATTTGTCGATATAATTATATTTAGTTATATTGAATCTGCAAAAGTTTAATGTCAAGAATTGTATTTTCAAGAAAATAGTACTGAACAGATTTCATTCATTCTAAATTCTAAAACATTCCCTAAAAGATCAGAAATATGATGCTTCTTTCTTTGGATTACAGAGAAAATCGTTTTACACGAAACAGAGGAAACTGAAATATTCTTCAGTGTTAAAGGACATTGCAAAAGAAACACATATGTTTAATAAAATTAAGTTTATTATAGTACATTTTAATTACATAAATATGCATATATTTAATAAAAGTCAATGAACTTAATGAAATTTAATACAAAATTTTCTGAAGTTTTTTTGAAAAACAAAAAATTTATTCAATTTGTAGAAAATAATCTAGTATTTTTCTTTGCATTGTTTTTTAGCATCAAATTGACATCCGATTATTCAAAGTCATTCATTTTTTTCATTCATTTCACCATTGGAATGTGCGTCTAATTAATTGCTCATACTTTTCATAATGTTCCTCATTTCGGAGGACGTGAGAACAGGAGCTGCATTATTCATTTCCTTAATCGTCTTCGGAAACTGCCTAATTTTTTTTTAGCTTTGACCAAACTCCAAAATGTTTTTGTCTACCATAATTGGGCCTGTACACACTTTATCATCATCGACTGAAACGAATTCTTCCGTTGATACATTAGCATATTCCAATAATACCGAAATTTTCTCAAATATTTCATAAAGTGTAGGCTCAATTTTAATATACTACTTCTCCCAGAAGGGAAACCTTATCGTGCTAAGCGATTTTAATTTTGTGTTAATAGAAAAAATGCATAGCAGTTTGTCGAGACCTTTGCATTTTTTCGAGTTAATCGATATTTCATCTTAAGAGTTTTCGCATTTAATGTATTTTACAGAATATGTTTTGCATTTATACAGGGCACGGGTGGTAAATCACGGTCCTTCGAATTAATGGTTGTGGCTCTTCAGAATTTTACCTCTAGGTTTTATAAAAAAAATAATTATGCGGTTAAAAATTATTTTTTCCCTTTATCTTTTCCTTTTTTAATTATATATTGAAAAATTTGCTTGTATTTGCTCATACATTTAAACATTTGATTGGCTTCGGACAGTTACTTCTGTATTATAAATTGATTTCCATTAACAAATTTTAATGAGAAATAAAGTTAGTTCTAAAACAGTAGAAGACGTTTTTTTGCCTTCTACTGTTTTAGAACCTCCAGTGCTAATCTTCAAAATGTTTTCCACGCAGCAACATATAGTTTTTACATACCTAAGTTCGGGAGCACTCATAAATTATTAAGAGATACACTTAAATCCCGAACAGATGTAGCAAAAATATATTCCTTACTTTACGATGAGCTTAAAGATTAATAAAAAGAGTGTTGAAGTGATTTTTAAGCGCAAAAACAGTCCAAGTCATTTGTGATTGTTTGTGTAAACAAAAAATTCCACAACAAAGCATAGTAATATTGGTATGAAGATTTTTCACGCTTTTGAAAGTTAAATTCTGAACTTTCTACGGATCTAATATTTGAAGACAATTCATTTGACTATAAATTTAGCATTTAAAAGTTGGAAAATGAATCCAGTCAGCTGTTTTAATGCCCCCAAGTTATTTTTAACAATTGTTTTGTTCTTAACTACCCACATTTAAACCAACATCAATAAAAAATTATTTAGATGACTTTGTCATAAATACATTTTTTTAAAAACTTGAATGTATGATTAACGCATGTATGACAAAGTATCTGAATTACCTTCTTTCTAAATTTAAACAAAATTACGTAAAAATATTTAAATACAAACTGAAATTAAAATTTTAATTTGTTTAGTTAAATGTTCAGTTGGGGCATGTAATTCTATAATTGGAATTTCAATTTGTTGTAAGTTGTAGTAATTATTAAATTGAAGCATAACAAATGTAAAAAAGTTTCATGTAATATACGTGACATACTTTTAGCCAAAAATCAAAATACCTTACAACTGTGTGTGAGTCGCTTTTTCATATATATTATACTCTAGCTGGTATACCCGTTCTTCGCAAGGGCAAATTCAAAAATTAAACAATACAGATTGAAGGATAAAGAAGTTTTTAATGAGTTAATTTTACGTGAATATTAAATTAAACACAATAAAAAGCCTTTTGCATATCTATATTTGTTAAATTTTAAATCTGTAGATCTAATAGTGATAAAAAGAATTTTTTTTTTATTTATAACACCACGTAATTCTCTTTTGGGTCGATTTTTGAAAACTCCTTCTTAACTTCCTCTGTTCAGCAAAAGTAACACATTGTTACAAATTTTATGTAATGAACACTTAAAATAGAGTAAATAATTTATATCTGGATGTGTAATACGTTGCTATTACTCTCTGTTGTATTTATTTCATGTTAAAATTGTAATATTCGCAAGCAATGCCGTTCCTTCCATTATAATGGCAGTTCAATGGAAACATAGCGAAATGTTGGTGATAGAGACAAGTTAGCATCATTTTTGGCGACTGTGATGTTAACTTGGCGATTGCTTGAACGATGCAGAAGTTAATATGCTGTAGTTTCACCTGGTGGAGAGCTGAAATAAAGAGGATAGCACAAAACCCTTCTCCACAAGAAAATACATATACGTGCCAATTTTCATAGGGATCTATTGAATGGTGTTGGAGTGAAGAGAGGTATAACATCCATTTATATGTTAACAAAATGGAACAACTCGAAACTTATAGTCAATCGAAAAATTATGTATCAGAGTAATAATCGGAATTTTCACGTTAGTTCTGAAACGACAACAATAATAATAATAATTGGTAGAAAAAAATAATTTTTAATAATATTTATAACATATTTTTACTTTTATGTTCTTTTTTATGTAGGAAGTGGCAACTCGCTTAGGAGTCGATATGAGAGCCCCGTCAACACTATGGAAAGATCGAGCTGCTGTGGAAATTAATTATGCTGTAATATGCAGTTTCCAGGTAAATAAATTGTTTAATAAATATAATTGATAAATATTTATATTAGCTCTTTATAAAATGAAAGATCGAATAAAACGTTTAATAAAAGGGGGGGGGGAATGCCTATACTACTCTATGATATAAAAAAGCTTTAATTAGTATGAACTAAATATTTTTTTTAATACATTTGTGACCCTAAAACGTGATATGTATCAAAATGATATTTATTCTCTTTCTCGTGCAAACTAATTCCACAACAAATTTTCAAAGTTTTG
This sequence comes from Trichonephila clavata, assembly GCA_019973975.1. Taxonomy (NCBI): domain Eukaryota; kingdom Metazoa; phylum Arthropoda; class Arachnida; order Araneae; family Nephilidae; genus Trichonephila; species Trichonephila clavata. The sequence continues at coordinate 142,344 of BMAO01002600.1, forward strand.
ACGTGATCTTCTCTTCTCATTATCTAAGTCTTACAGCTGTTACACATCTTGGAACTCGTAAGGATACGTTTTAATTCTTTTCTCGACTTTCGAGCCGATTTCTTTCAAAACTCTAACTTGTTGCGATTATCTCCTCAACAAAATCCTAGGAGAATAGAGAAGGCGAAATTTAACGTGATTCCACAGTTGTTTAGCGAATACAGGAACATATTAACCATTAGAAAATTATTAGCATATGCACCGTTATGCAGTTAGAAAAATTTGCATGTACACCGTGCATTTTTGAATCCTTGCTGAAGAAAAACTGTGCACTGGGGGGAAATAGTATTGAAAAAGATTAATTTAGAATTAATTCACTTTTCTGATAATGAGACTAATAAATTGTCTTTCATAAACAAATGTATATATGTCATAATCTTGGCCACTGGTAATGATTACTGTAACGATTATCATAATTTAGATCAGGAGTTGGCAACCTTGTATCTATGACGTGCCAAACCAATCTACCAATAGGATTCAGTGTCCCACACAGTAGGACATAGCATTTGAAACACTTCGATTCCCTTGATAATGCACGCAGAGTTAAAAAATAGAAGTCAAGAATAGAGTTTTATAATTTTATTATGCAAAACTTTGCTTCATTTAAAGATATTTCGTAAAAGAAAATAAACAGCATAAAATGTATTTATTTCCTCAACAAAAATATAAAAAAATTAAAATTGTACACATATTATGTATTTTTAAACATATGTATTATAATATTATAAAATAAGAAATAGACAACATAAAATATAAATATTTCCCTTCATTATAGTTAAATAAAAAGATAAATAAAAATTCTAATGAGAACCTAGTGCTTGTGTGTGCACCGCCCTACTTTTGTACCGAAAATCATAGGTATTATTTGCGACTTTCAGTTTGACACGATTCTGTGGGGTCTCGAAATGTTTTTCGTACGAGGAAAGATTTTTTACTCAGATATGTAAAACGAAAACTGAAAAGCAGAGTATATGCACCTTTTCTCTCCTTCAAACAATTAAATCTTTCCAGCAATGACATTCAATAATTTACAAAATAGTTGTCAATTTATTTTTGGAGTTATCTTTCAGATAGTTTTTCGTAATTTCGTAAATGTCCGTAATTCTGAAGATGTTTATCAAATAAGGTCCAATACAAATTTATCAACTTCAATCCACTCAAAAACCAACTAATTTGTTGAGTAGCGCAGAGTGCCACTTAGAATTGTGCTGCGTGCCATAGGTTGCCGACCCCTGCTTTAGATGGTTGATGTAAGATGGCTGGTATTGATGAGACAGTCTTGTTGATAGGTAATCCATTTTATTTAACACTTAGACACTTGAACAACACACACACAAACAAGGATAGACGACACAAAGCACGAATAAGTCATCGGAATGTACTACATTGTGACGAAGACAAAAGAGAAGGTTTTTCCAGAATCTCGGAGTCTTGTATAAAGCGGAGAAAAGAAGTTCCGAACTCCTGACTTGCCAAGTTCCATACAATCCAGCATGAAAATGCAACTTAACCAAGACCTATACAGAACTTTTTCTAGCCAGATACGGGTCTGAGGGTTCCCAGAAACCTATGTACCCGAAATTATATCTGTTGATCCGTTGATCCGAACTCATGACTTCCATGGACGGAGCTTTCTATTGGTCAAAAGATATCGTACCATAGCAAATTACGTAAGCTTATTTTAAAAACGCAGAGCTGTTACTTTTCAAGAGACACAATTATGATTATCACGTTATGCGGGCAACTAGTAATTATTTACGCACGAATCCCGAAGGCCAGGACCATCACAAATTAAAAAATTGCTTAGAGAAATTAAATGGAATTATATACCACATATATGTATATATTACCGTTAAAGCGTGAAATCCGTTATTTCATAGAATAACAAGGTATTTCAGGAAATAATTAGATAAGTCAGTTAAAGTATATAAAATTATTGAATATCTATTTAATTAGGTATTCTATAGAATTAGGATTACTTAATCGTTAAAGTATGAAATATGGAACTAGATAGTTGTTTGAACCGGTTCTAGCTGCTTTAGGAAGGATATTTCCTATTAGGAACTAGAGATGGCCGAATAAAATAATTGTACTCTCGATATCAGTTCAGTATATGTCAGCGAGAATTAATTTCCATTGAAGTATTATCACAATACTTTGATCTGTTGCAACAGCTCAAAGTTGCGGTACTGGACAAGGATTTAAAGAGTGCTCATGTAAAATAAAATGGTAAAAAGTGGGCTTGTTTCAAAAATAATAAGTAGTCCAATCCAAAGTGTCATCACAGCAACCCTTGCGCTAATAAATAATGAAAAGTAAAATAAAGGTATCTCATAAAATATAAACTAATATACACTTATATTTTTGTTTTAAAATGTTTACACAATGTTTTTACGAAGCAACAATTTTTCTTACCAGCATGTATTTTTGTTGATAGTATTTAAATATAATCTATTTTTGCAACATCTTCTTTTTCCCTTTTTGTTTAATTAATGTTCGAAATATGAACATTAATATAAATTATATCTGCTTAATCAATCTCCTTCAATTATATACATATCTTATCTTAATCAATTATTCATTCGCAAATGGGATAAAATGTATTTTTCGAGAGAGTTTAGCTATTTATATGATCACTTAATTTATAAAATAAATTTGAAATTGTTTACTTTTCTCTTTAACGGTCTATGTGATTAATTATTTTATAGAATAACTATTTTAAGTATGAAAATTTTCATCTATTAAGTACTTTTACTGACGTCTAGATATTTCATGAAATACCTAGGTATTCTATGAAATAATTAAATTATACACACTTTAGCAGTAACATATACACACATGCTATAGAATCTCAATTATTCTCGAAACATTAGTCAGAAGCATAATTTTTTTAAAAATTATTCTTCAGTTTTAAATAAATCCAGGAACTCATGTATGACCAAAGATGCAGTTTTTAGAAAAATAAAACCTGTGACATTAATTCACGTGGTAGCATTTGAGCGCACGTGATATGATTGCAATGTGTTTCCTGATTAAGATTCGGAAGATGTCTCTTTTCTGTTGCTGATAAAATGTGTTGTGGTCATAATATCGAAGCGTATAAAAGCTTAATTAAGTTCTAACTTTTAAATACGATACCTACTCTCCCAACTTCATATACATAATGGTTTATCCGAGACTTCTCTTCCCCCTTTCATTCTGGATAATTGAGAGTCTGCTATACGAGTACATCAGGCTAACGCGGACTAAAACACTTTAACTATTTTCACAAGATTTTAACGTATAAAATTCATTGTATGTAAAATATTCTAAACTTCCTTTAATGCAAGAAAATGAATGGAAAAAAAATAAGTTAGAATAATTTCCTTTATAGAATATTTTTGTTCAAAATGAAAGAAAAAGTTCAAGACATCGTTAAAAATGCTTTAATTATGTAATTAAAATTCGAGTGGAGAAATTACTTTTGTTATTAACAAATTACTTTAAGGCTATTCTTCTCGTACTAATAAACACTAAGACTATTTAGAATCTAAATATTCATTTATTTTTAAATTAACTATTCCGAAGATTAAATTAATGGAAACAGAGTTATGAATACATTGCCATTTCCCGAAATAATATTTCATTTAATGTTCATATTAATGGGTATAAAACTAATGCCGCTACAGAAAGGCATTAGTTGACGAAACACTTTACTTTTTGCTTACAGTAAATGAGCTTTTGTTATGTAAGAAACAAAAATAAAGGCTTTCAGCTTTAAGGTTATTCTTTTATTTTGGAATAAATTCTGAGAAATTGAAATGCATATCCTTATTTAATGGAAGCTTAACCATTTAAAATTGTTTATAATGAAATAAGAAACAGGAAAATGAAAAGAGATAATGATTTCCTGAAAAAAATACATTTTTTTTTGAGATTTTAAACAGTGAGATTTAACTGCTACACATTTTTCAGTATTATTTGCAGCTAAAAAAGAACATCGAAATATGGCCAAGCTTTTAAAAGATTTTTGGCATAGATATTTCGTATTTTTCCTGTTAATAATATTTTTTTTTAATTTTTAAAATCATACCTGAAGTTTTTCTAATTTCGTACATACATTTCTAATACACGTCAATCAAGGATTTGTATAACATAAGTAAGATTTTAAACGATTCGCATCACTTTTCATTTTAAATAACCCTTTTTTTCGAAATGTAGAATACTGAGATCACCAATAACGAGGGAATCTTTACCTTTATTTTTAAAAGTGAGAATTAATGATAATTATACTGTCAAAGCATTTTCTGATATTTCTAAAAAATGGTTTTCATGTATCTATACTACTATATATCACAACTCCATATTAATACAAAGGGGACATTTAATATTTTTGGGGGGATAAACAATTATAATCTGATTAAATTTTATTTATTAGTTAACGCTGGTTCTACCAATAAAATAAACAAGATTTAACTAATTTTTCACTCAAAAATCCCATTTTTTAAAATTAATTTTTCATTTCTGAAAAGTAAATAAAAATTCTAAACAGATTCAGCACAACAAACAAAATTACTTTTTAATATTCAATCCTTAATTGTTTTTATTTGTTCTTTTTATATCCTTTTCATACATTTAAGAAACCAAAAGTATTTATATTCAAGATTTTACTATGAAACTCAACTGTAAGAATTATGATAAAATGTGATTGAACATGAAAAATTCAACCTGAGTATTCAATTTATTTTGTAATTTATTTTAAGTAAATAATTTAAAATGGTAGACTTTTGACATATGAATTCCATATATCGAAGTGCATTAAGTAAACAACTATGAATTACGAGATAAATCGGCTTTAATAAGTTTAAATTAGTATAATTTTTTGGGAAAAGAATCTCTACACATTGAAGAAAACTAAATGAGTAATTTAATTAAAAATTCAAATGTATATCCATTGAGATAACAATATTAAAAATTGTTTTTTATAAATTCTTAAATGGGCAAAAAAACATAAGATTAAAGTATACTTAATCATATAGCTGGGGTTCGGAGACAATTTTTTCAAATATGACTTAAATAATTATTTAATTGTTATTTTTATGCAAGTATGTTGTAATACTATAAAAAAATACAGCAAAAATAATTTTTTGAAAAAATCATTTTTCAAAATATTGTGAAATCTGAACCAAAATAGTACAAAAATTTGCTATTTTTCTAAAAATTCTAAAAGTATATATAATACAAAAACAAATACAATTCTTACAGAAATACAGTTCTTTAATGTTTAATTGTACCGTATGCTAAAACAAACTCAAGTTTTACAGTACAAGTTTCAAATACAGGTGTTCAAAATAAAAAAAAAACCCAATTTTTTTTTTAAAAAACTTTTTTTCACATGAAATTACTTAAAAAAATAGCTTTATTGAAACTTTACCCTTAGCTTTTAGCACAAAGCATTTATTTTACTACGAAAAAACAAACTCAAAAATTATCATAAGAATATTTAAATTACTCTAAGAGTTACTAAGAGTTTCAATTACTCTCACTGTTACCGTGAACCATTATGTACAAAAGTAACATTCTTCAAAAATGCAAAATAAAGTTTATATTTGCAATAAAATTGTTTAAAGATTTAGAAAGGTATTCAAACTCTCCAGGTTTGTACGTGGTGTCTTCCTGAACCTCATACTTCAAACTTTTACGTTTTTGAATGGCTTTTCTTGTTTACGAGACAGTTTCTCATCTGGTTTAGAATGCCTTGTTGAATCAACAATTCTCATATTGTCGAGGTACCAAAAATATCCCTTTATTTCAGGCCCTAATTCCATTCTAACTTTTGAAGTTGGGGTAATAGATCAGCATAACCAGAATTAAAAAGGTATTATTGCAATATAAATCTCTCAGCTGAATGTTAGTAGCTCAACAAAGGTCTGTTTCGGGATTATACTCCACACGACATTGTTAAAACTTTCATTGCAGCTCTGAGTTTTCTCGTGAAGACATTTTCTAAGAAATTTTGATCGCCAAGATCCATATAAGTCTTTTTAATAGAATTAATATCTGAATATAGAAGATCCATTAATTTTTCTTTCAACGTATCTCCAACAAAAATTCTGCTCTCTAGAAATATCTTCTTTATTGGCCTTACTGATCGTGTTTTTGTGGCCTAATAGCTTTAATTAAATATAAAATAACTATAACTCTACTAATAAAAAAGATCTAAGGAGCTTTAATTGTGAACGCAAATCATAAAAGGTAGCAACTCGTTTAATCAAAACAAACATTGCAACCAGTTAACTGTTGCCTATTTGAAAGCGAGATATATCTATAAAAACATTTATAAAGTGAAATAAAGTTTACTAAACATGAAAATAATTTGTTAAAATATTTTAAATGAATAAAAATTGTATTTTGGGATTTACAAAACAAATGAAAACTCACACTCCGTTTTCAGATTTAAATTTCCGGTTTCGATTTGGGCTTAGTACGCCAAACAAAAACAGCTGTAACTTTTTTTCTAATTGACATGGAGTTTAAAGTAAGATATATTTTTAAAAAGCTCATTAAAAACAAGCTACAAAAAATCACTAAAAATAAATTTTGATATTTTTTATAAAAAGGATGATTTTAAACCAGTCTATCAACACCTTGAATTGTTACCTTACCCGCCCGCTTCACTACGAAGGAGTGACATTGCAAGACTATACATTCTTCTTTTAGGTTATTGTTATTAAGTACTAGCATAAGCCTTTGACTGAATTGAAAAATAGTTTTAGGGCTCTCACCTCATGGTTTAAAAGGTCAGGATTGGATTTTTAAAACATAAGTATATTTATTATTTACCCTTCCGTAACCCCTTTGTGAGTCGGTTTTCTCATAACTCGTTCTTAACGGATCTCTACTCCACGGAAGAATGTGTTTGTCACAATTATAATCTGTAAGTCTAATTGTTCAAAACCAGGAATTCTTGTCTATAATGCCCCCGCAATATATTTTGGGACTCGATTTTCGAAAAACCTGTTCTTAGCGGATCTCTACCCACTGAAGGTAATATTCCTGCCAAATTTCAAGATTGTAGGTTGTAACACACTAGATCTACTCTCGGACCTGGCTAGAGGTGTGGGAGGAAGTGAAGGACGACTCGACATAAAACTTTTTAACTGTTTATTTAGCACACTAATTATCAACAGACACAATTCAATTGATCAAATAGGATGAGATATTCCTATAAAGAGCAAATGGAATTTTGCTACGAGAGGCGTGAATTCTGAGAAAACTTCTATTATATTGATCCATCTTTCATAGATCAATCCATTACTCTAATACTTGATTTACAATGTAGCTATGCCACCAATGCTCACTTAAATATCTTTAACTATTTAAAGCCCGAAACACGCTATCAATGTAACTAATATCTGATCAGTAGATATCTTTAATTATCGTCAGCTTCTCAATATTTCGTCTCCAGGCAACTCCGTCTAATCATCTATTCTCCTCTATCTCACTCTCTAGTTAGAAAACCTATACCATATTTAACTGACCTAATCTGCATATCACGGTTTCTTCTTCCCAAATGGTTGGTTGTGATTTAAAACCAAAGATACCACAAGAGGATTAGTTGAAGGGTGCGTATCGATCCGTCACAAGGTCTATTAGTTTCAGAGATCTCGTGATAAGTAAAGGAGGGAGTCCCTTTTCTCTTATTATATATACAGGATGTTCCTGAATGCCGTGTACAAAATTGGAAGGGAGGTAGTGAACATCGTGAGGAGCCGTAATTACACGGGAAAGCATGGGTGGAAAGCAATAGGTTTCGCTGTACGTGAGCTCACAAGGTCGGCGCATGTGGTTTCCTCATTTTAGACATGGACAGCGTGTGATGACATGAATCGTTATATGAACGCCGAATTGGCGGATATCCACTTCATCTACGGCCTAGCCAACGGAAATAGAGATGTTGCTGTTTGGTTGTGTGGGCAAAGATTTCCAGCGAGGTGGCAAGCGTGTCATCAAACGTTCGCTCGGGTGCATCAAAACCTGGCGAACATGGATCTTTCAAAGCCACGATTGACGACACACCCGTCAAATTTGACATGGACCTGGTGGCATAAATATCCAACGCTGCTACTACGATCCGTGAAACACTCGGTATTTTCGAACATGTCGCCAATCCATGTCGCGTCGGTGTCGTGCATGCATACATGCCAATGGCAGCTATTTCAAACACCTCCTGTGATGCTTTAATGCCCTATTTTTAGTTTATTATTGTTTTTTTATTTTTGTGTAAGAAAGCATTTTACATTCATGATGCATTGTGTCCTTACTGTCTTTGTGTCTCTTTACCTCGTTGGGGTTACGTTTCCGCCCATGCTTTCCTAGTAATTACGGCCCCTCAGGATGTTATCTACTCCCCTCCAAGTTTGTGCACGGCATTCGAGGGCACCTTATATATATATATAGAGAGAGAGAGAAGATACATAGATAGATAGATATAGATAGATAATATATCATAGTAATTAAACTAGTTCGCAACTGATGTTTTAGGAGGTTGCTTTGAATTGAATATAACTTATAAAATTTATAAAGGAACTTTCAGTAGACATTTTGAATTTGTCCATTATTTTAAAATAATATGTTTATTCCATATACATTCTAAGACAAAAAAGAATGCATCTAAAATAATTTATACAAATGAGAAAAAATATGCAGCTATGAAGTATATGTATAATAAAGAAGCAATTATTTGGGTTAAATAAGACCTATAAGATAATGCCTGATTACCTGCAATAGTCATTATGTGACAGGTTTTATTCACGATTCTTCTATTAATAAATGGAATTTTTCTTTAACTGTGGTTTGAGTTTAAAATCGCGTTCCATAGAGAGACTAGATGTTATGCTAATCTGAAGTGCGATTTAAACCCTGGCAATGGGTGAGTTAGAGTTAGACCTTATAGTCTTTACGATATCATTCAAGAGAGAGTAAATAATTGCCTTTCGGGGAGACGCGGACGAAACAGAGAAGTTTTAATTTTTAATATAGCCTATCTAGGAGAGATCAGACAAGTGCTCTATTATCGGATCGAAACCAGATAAATGTTTAATTGATTGTCATATAAACTTAAGTTTGGAAACTAAACTAGATTGCTCCCTAGGTTCATAATCTTTAAGTGATCATAAATTGATTAATCTGAAATAAAAGTAATTATTATTATAACAATATCTGATGACCCGATGCCCAAACTATACCTTCAATCTCCAGGTTGCGGCAACTTCCCTTGAATGATTTTAAGCTTCCTGAATACTTTCCCGGCAAAATAGATCATTATTTACCTCCTCAATAGACCCCGTTAGGACTCTGATGGATGGAATACTCCAACCATTCCAGGATCTCTCTGATCGAATTCTAAGACTTGAGAGAATTTATCATAAAATTTCGTAGAGAAATATTCACCTATGAATCAATGATAAGTTGGTTGATAATTCGCATTTGATTCAGTACGCTTTTTGATTGATTCGCTTTGAGTAACTGTATTGACGTAATAAAAAAAGTCATATTTTTCTTGCATATCGTCTAGCCCGATCTCAAGATCATGATCAATAGACTAGTGCAGTCACTAATGACCCCAGTCTCTTGATTCATCTGTTAGCGGTCTTTGTGGCCCCTTGTGGAGAAAATAGAAACACATGCTCATTTTTGTAGAATCTATCTGCGAAGCACTGGTAATCAAAGTGCGATGATGATGATATTGATATCGAAAAGGGGTGTAATGAATCCTAAAATTGAAATTTCTTCAATTTAACGTACCACTAGAACAGGGGT